>JAPEUT010000091.1:0-88570 GCA_027946375.1 Neodidymelliopsis sp. IMI 364377 | reverse complement strand
GAGTATGGACAGGGGATGGAAGGAGGAGAGGGGGAGGTTTATGGAGAAGAGAGACAGGAGGACGTGGATGAGAGTCGGCTTACGTCGCCTGGGGCTTTCATCTGGACGTTGACGGTTTGTGCGGGGGTGTCGGGGTTGTTGTTTGGGTATGAGTATGTCATCTTCCTTCTTTTCTTTCTTTTCCAAAGTTCAGCGATATGGACATGTTGATGCTGACACTTGACAGCACCGGCGTCATCTCCTCCACCCTCGTCAGCATAAACTCGGACCTCGACCACCGGCCCCTCACCACCCTCGACAAAAGCCTCATCACGTCCGCGACGTCGTTTCTCGCCCTCCTCGCTTCCCCCACTACGGGCCTGCTCGCCGACGCCGTGGGACGCAAACCTGTCATTCTGGCTGCGGACCTGCTGTTTGTTGTCGGCGCGCTGTGGCAGAGCTATACCACGAGTGTGTGGGGGATGATACTGGGGAGGGGGGTTGTGGGCGCTGCGGTGGGATCGGCGAGTTTTGTCGTGCCGCTGTACATTAGCGAGCTGAGTCCGAGTCCGTTTCGTGGGAGATTGGTGACGGTGAGTAGTTTATTTATTACAGGAGGACAGGTGGTGGCGTACTTGATTGGGTGGGTGTTTAGTGAGAGGGTGGGAGGGTGGAGATGGATTGTTGGGCTGGGCGCTGTGCCGGCCGTGTTGCAGTTTGGGATGCTGTTCGCGATGCCAGAGACGCCGCGTTTCTTGATTCGCAGAGGGAAAAAGGGACAGGCAAAGAGAGTGTTGACTAAGGTGTACGGAGCCGGCGAAGGGATAGAGCGAATTGTCAATGCGGTCATGAGGAACGTGGAGCGGGAGATTCTAGAAGAGGAGGGCCACGACACAGCCCCCGTTTCCAAGCGCGAAGGAATCTGGTCCGCCAAAATCGCCCACATCTCCTCCACCTTTACGCAACTCGTCTCGGTCGGCGCAAACCGCAGAGCCCTCGTCATAGCATGCATGCTGCAGGGCTTCCAGCAACTCTGCGGCTTCAACAGCCTCATGTACTTCAGCGCTACCATTTTCCGCCTCGTGGGCTTCCACTCCCCCACGCTGGCCAGCATGTCCATCGCCCTGACAAACTTTGCCTTTACCCTCGTCGCTTTCTGGTGCGTCGACCGCATCGGCCGCCGCCGCATGCTGCTATCCTGCATCCCTGTTATGGTCCTCGGGCTGGCGCTGTGCGCCGTGGCATTCAGTTTTCTCGACCTCCCCCCGGACGACGACGGCGACACAGGAGCCTCACACCTCGTCCTCGCCACTCGAACCACGACAGCCTCCCTCTGGCCAACCGCCATCCTCCTCTCCATGACCCTCTACGTCTCCTCGTACGCCAGCAGCCTCGGCTGCATCCCCTGGCAGCAATCCGAGCTCTTCCCGCTCAGCGTGCGCTCTCTAGGCTCCTCGCTCGCCACATCGACAAACTGGTTCTCCAACACCATTGTCGGCCTGTCCTTCCTGCCCATGATGGAGCTGTTGACGCCGAGTGGTGCGTTTGCCGTGTATGCGCTCGTTTGCCTACTAGGGTGGATCGCCGTGTGGGCGGTTTATCCCGAGACGGCAGGGTTGAGGCTTGAGGAGGTCGGGGGGTTGCTTAGAGAGGGGTATGGGGTCAGGGAGAGTGTGGAGAGGTTTCGGGGGAGGAGGAAGTGATGGATTTGTTTGCAGGGTAGTCATCTCATTTTTTTTCTTCGTTCATCATATGGCTTTGTACCTCGCGATGCGTTGTGTTTCGTTGTGCTGACTGGAGGAATCGCGTTGCGTGATGCTGCTGCTTACCCTACATTGGTTCGTGATGTGGGTTTTGGTTAGATGGTAGTTTGTTAGTTGTAGTGTGATTGGGTATTGTTGTGAGGTACTTGTGTTGAGTAGGAGTGGGAGTGCGTGTTGATCAAGAAGGTAGTGGAGTGAGACGATCAAGTGGGTAGGTATGCGTACTGGCTTATGCAAACTCTGTACTATCGTCATCAAGTCGAATATGATAGCGGGTAATTATACACGCAGAGCATTCTGATAGTACATGTTCTTTGCTGTCTCTTAAATTGCCGTAGCAAAACCAACCCTGCTGAAGTAAATCTATCCCCTTCCTTGGAGGAAGACAACTCGAGGCCCTTCTGCGCGGCCAGAGCATACTTGAAACGCATCCTTCACCATATCCATCTCACGTTGTTCCAAATCCAAGCCTATCACCCGAACATGTTTCCACGCCAAGAACATCTGTCCATGATAATATCGGCATGTTCTTCCGAATCTGAATATATTGACCAACGAGACATCTATCAGCGTCATAGATTCTATGGTAGTGATCCTAAACCCAGCTGATCTGGTTTCAAGGGCCGAACAGAAGGGTCTGTATACGTAGAGGTGAGTGTAGGTCCCAGTGAGTAGGCGGTTTTCGTGATATAACTGGCGACACACAAGCAGAAGAGAACTACCATGATTACAGAGTGGTGAATGGGCGCCTTGGAGCCAAACTTTGCGTGGGTCGTATGTGGCAGAGTTGAAGATGAAGGTGGAGATTTGATTCCGGATCTCAGCTGGCAAGCGGAGGAGCGGCGAAACCAGCTGGTTCCTTTGGGTGCCGAGTATGTTAGCTGAATATCGATTGGGAACTGATTGCTTACATCTCTTCACGCATGGCGTGCTGCTCCATCGCTGCTCTGAGAAGACGCCTGACGGTGAGAAATTTACCTTTGAGGGAGAGAGGTTGGAGGCGTGTAAGGGAGATAAAGGTTGTTTAAATATAATGAGCGAGAAGCTGCAGTGGCCACTGTAGACTTGGCATTTCTTTCACTTGGATATTGTGGTAGATATCGCCAGGTGAAAGTAGTTTTGACGTTACTGTGGTTCAGCATACGGACGGAGACTCCTCTCGAGTCATTGATAGCTGCCGACTGGAAAACATGAGACGAGCCATCATCCAGGCTGCAGTAGCTTCTGCTAGAGGAAAGATCGATAAGACTCATATGGTCACCTGGAGAAACCTTGCCGGCGAGGTTAAGATTTACTGGTTTCCTTTGTGTCTTGTTAAAGGATCCTTTGTTATGATATTTAATGAAACATAAAAGTGGGGAGTAAGATTAATGGATTGAGTGTACAGCGAAATTTGGATATATACCAAGGTGCCTGGCAAACATTGACTTCTCCGACACTCCTTCCAGCACTATTCCCCTCTACGCATGTAGCTTGATCTTGCAGTCGATTGTTGTATCCAAGTCACAAGCTACCCTCACAATCACTGCTGCCGCCTGGATCAAGCATAGATGCGAAGCAATATCGTATTTCTCCAACAGAATTCGTTCTCATTACTGGGTGAATTCCTCACTACACCGTAAAACTGATTAACACGTCTCTACCTTGAAGTCTTATAAAAGTTCGTAGTAGATATGTGCTCTTTTACGGCTTCCTTGTGTTTTCATGCATTAGATCCTTGTTTATATGAAGAATGAGTGAGCGCGAGTCACTCGCGCCAGTGCTTCCGCTTGACACTTACAATCAGAAAGCTAGGCAAACTTTAGTCAGAGTAGGTCTCATGTTCTATTCTAACAACATGAAATCAATAACTTTGTCTCGGCACAGAACCCTACAATTGAAAAACTCACATCGAAAGCAAACCACAAGATCCCGCTCCCCAAAACACGACCGCAAGCCCTTGATGATCTTCTCTCGCACCTGCATCTGTAGCTCATCTCCATCCACATTCACGCACTCAGTGCTGGTCGAAAGAAAGTATATGAAATGTACACTCGGTCTGCGAGAAGAATGTAGCTTTTTCTAGAACACATATCGCATGCTGCAAAAAGGTGACAGAATAGATGTAGGTTGAATAGCAAATTCTTTCACACAAAGACTGACTAGGCCTTTGATAATGGATGTCTTCTTGCAATAGAAATCCAATGTGTTTGTGGGAACGCCTGAAACCACTCAATAGCGACGAGACGAAAACACCTGAACTCGTTTCATGGGAGATGTTTCATTCGTGCAAAACATCGATTCTCATGCTAAGTTGTATCGTACATACATACGTTCAATACTAGAACGCCTCCTCTTTGCTTCTCCTTTGAGTAAGAAAGGGGGCCATGGAGTAAAGCAAAAGCAAGAGCACCGTTTGAACGCCAAAGTTAACGCCGCGCTGATGCAATAAAGTAGGTCAACTCCTCATTCCGACACTTTCGTGTTCCGTCTCCCGTGCTTTAGTTTCCAACAGCAGTGTCGTTCAAGGCAACACAAACTGCACCACGGTGATGTCCGTTATACTGCCTGATAATGCTTTGACTACCAAGCTCCCACAGTCGCGCATAGTGATCGCTACACGCGGTGACCAAGTACGCGCTATCGGCACTGAAGGCGCAATCCCAGACCCACCTCTGATGCCCATGCAACGTTGTCTCGAGCGGGAAGGCTGCTGGATCGCGCTCGGCAGCGGATGGAAGTGCGTCGCCTGGCTGCACGTTGTGCGGAGCGCTGATGTCGATGGACCAGATGCGGCTTGTATGGTCGGCACTGCAGGTTGCGAGGTGACGCACGTCGGGAGAGAGGAGGACGCGGGTGATGTAGGTGTGGTGGGCGAGGAATTTGCAAACGGGAATGATGGAGGTGAGATCGCCGCGCATGACCATTTTCCAGACATACACGTTGCCCTGAGGTTATGTTAGTGTGAGCTCTTCTTGAGGAACGATCCAGAAATTCGTACTGCGTTATTCCCTGCGCAGACCATGCTGCCGTCACTCGCTACCGTGACACTCGCCACGCTGACGTCGTCTTCAGGGATCAACTGGTGAGAGCACTTATTCTCTCCCAGATCCCAGATGCGCACATTGCCTCCACGATCACAGCTAATCAGCTCGCCCTGGTTTGGATGAATCACCACATCGTTAACCGGCACTCCATGCGTATAGTTCCGCTGCACATTTCCACTTCTAGTGTCCCAGATCTTGACTGTTCCATCCTCCGAGCTAGTCACCAGCCATTTCGATTCGCAGTGGAACGCGACGCCGGTGATGTTGGAAGTGTGCCCGTCGAAGGTAAGGATTGCGTTTGGGTTTGTGCTTTTAATATCATAGAGCTTGACGGTATGATGGCCCGCCGCAGCGAGGTAGCGTTTGTCGGGCGAGATACAGAGACGGTTCACTTGCGAGTCTGGGTGTGGAATTGTGCGCGAGCAGATGCCCGAGAGAGCTTCCCAGAAGCTTTGGGAGGTTAGCGCAGGAGGTGAGATAGGTGCAAAACGCAGTACCGAATTGTGTGGTCGTAGCCAGCTGTTACTGTTAGTTCCTGCGCGTCCGAGTGTGGGGGAGGGGACGAACCTGTGCAGAGGATGACTGACATTGTGGGCGACTCAGAGATGCGAGGGGTATGATACTGAAAATGATTATGGAGAAGAATAACGCGACTTTGACACACGTGAGTTGGACAATCAGAACATTGCGTGTGGGGTGTAACGTCGTTGGGCACCCTGTGCGCTGGTGGTCGAGGTCGAGCTTCAACTGGCCGCACGGACTTGGGACTTGTAAGCTTTCAGCCCTACGTCGGTCAACCGAAACGGAATTCATGTAACGAATCACAGTTCATATCTTTTGTCAGGTCGTTATGCTGCTCTATTGATGAGATGCGCTATTATCAACTCTAGTGTTTACTTCCGTATACTTTTACAGTCCTACAATTTCGACTTTTCGATCCTCTTGAACAGAACATCGTTCTCTGGGTATGGGTCCACAGTGATGTTGTTCAAGGGGTTCAGCTCGCTGGCACGGTAAAACATGTCTTCGTACACCTTGCCATCCGCACGACCCAGACTGCTGTCCAACACCCAGTCATCGAAGCCCCAGGCATCAACAAGACGGACGGCGTGCGGCCTGATCTCCTTCAACAACTTCATGACCGCATTGGTCCTTGCAAGCATAATCTGGTGCTTACTGCACGCTCCACTTGCGTAGAATTCACTACCCTCTTGCTCAAGAGTATTCAAAGCGAAGAGGCGGAACAACTTCATCAGGACGTCGACGGTGTCGTTGTTAACCGAGTTATTCGCGGAGATGGCCTGCAGAGCAGACAGGTTGTTCTTGACAACCATATACTGCGCATGAGCCTTTGATAGACGGTAGAAGTCAACGAGGAGATCGTTCCAGGGCTTCTTCTCTGTGTCGCGGTGCTTCGAAGCTTCGAATGTGAGGAACGACACGCGCCACGCAAAGGCGTCAACAAGGTCTTTGTCAGATCCAATAACGTCGAAAGCACATCCGATCTCGCGGCGCGACTGAAACTCGGAGAGGATCTTGGTTGTGTCGTTGGTGGGGTTCTCGCCCTTCATGACAGAGCGGGCCGACTTGAGAAGATAACGAGCCACTTGCTGGGTAAGCATGTAATTGTCGCCTTCCCAGGTAGTAGTGGGAAGGTAGTCCGAGTACCATGGGCCAATGCCGCTGTAGATAGTTAGCATTGTTGAATTGTTGTGCCTCGAAAAGGGCTCACCTGAAGCTCGAGTATCCGTGCCCACCGCAAGCACGTCGGCACACTTCAAGGCCCTCAGCAGCAATTGAACTACTGAGAGATTTCAGCGCGCAGGAAGAAGCGTGCAGATCTGCCATCAGGTCGCTACCAGACTCGGTCTCCTCTGGCCCAGCGCCACGCTTGGTGTCGCCTTGGTCCTTGGCCTGGGCCATCCTTGCCTGATTTGCCTGATACATGTCCATCATTGACTTTCCTGTAAAGTGCAGGGCAAATGTGGCGGCAATTAGAGGCAGAAGACGAATCTGAACCATGGTGTAGTTGAGCACGGGTGTCTCAGCCTCGCCGGCAGGAGCATCACGGTCCTGGAACTGACGGCGAACAGCGCAATAGCGAGTGGCGATGGTGACACCACGAGCAAGAACGCTACCAGCCTGCATTACGATGGTCGAACGAACCCATGTCAGGGTGCCGTAGACCAGCGTTGGGGCACCGCGGCGACCGAACTTGTTGGTGTTGGGGTCGACGTGTGTGTACTTGGCAAGCATGCTGATGTGTGGGACCTTGACATGGTTGAAGAGAAGGAAGCCGTTATCCATGGTGTTGTAACCGAACTTGGGGCCGATGTCTCCAACGTGGATGTTCTCAAGCGGCTCGTGGGTCTTGAGGTCACGGATTTGAACACAGAATGGAGTAGGGCCATAAGACTTGCCCTTAATGATGAGCTGAGCCATGACCACAGCGTGATTGGCAGTACGGCCGAGAGAGCCGATCCACCATTTACTGGAAGTCAGATGCGGTGAGTGTAGGGTGAATGTCTTGTCGTCCTCGTTCCAGGTAGCTGTCGTCTCCAGCCCACGGACATTGGAGCCATGACCAAGCTCAGTCTGAGCATAACATCCGATAATCTCGTAGTTTTCGGCCTTGGTGAGCCACTTCTCCTGCTGCTCAGGTGTGCCTTGTCCTGCGAGTGTGACCTGGGTCGTTAGCGTATTGCAGGTGTGTTGGACATGTGACATACCTTGAACATGCTGTCATGGAGACCATATGGACCAGGCTCTCCAATGAGCTCTGTGGCGTCTCTGAACTCCTCATATGACCAGTTGTGCTGCTTCTTGAGGATCCTCAACCTCTTCTCCCTGGCAAGTGCTCTCTCGAAACGATCTGTTCTTCCCATGAAGTAGTTTTGGGACTTGTCGAAGACCTTCTCAGACTTGAGAAGCTCAGTGATTTTGCTCCGCCTCTGAATAGCCTCCTTGGTGTGTAGCAGCTCCTGCAGCTTCTGGACTGGAATGTTAGAGCTGGCACGCTCAGCAGCAAGGAGCTCGTGGCCCTGTGCGCCCGAAGGCTTCAATTGCTTGACCCAGTCTGGTGTTGGTGACATTGTGGGTGGTATAAAGTGTAGTGAAGAACAGAGGATGGGTGAGGTTGTCAGAGAGCTGATCATAAAGTATGCATTACGACAACACGGTCGAGATCCCTCGGCTGCCGATCTCGTGCCTTCAACGCGCTAGTAGACATCCCGAGGTCCTTTGAGCTCACGGCGACCAGGACAGTACGATGAAAAAGCGCCGAGAGAGCGCGTTTGTCCGGGAGACGCATGTGTTTGGGGTAAAGTGCGCATCGGCGTTCTCCACGCCATCTGCTGAAACAGACGTGCTACTCTACGCCTTTCCCCGTGTCTTGCCCCACGCCTCCAGCCAACCCCGGCCATTGCCCAAGACGGCTAGCTGAACGCTCTCAAAAGCCGAGGTTCTTGACGATATCTTATCTGATCTGATACTCTGGCAGTGCACGTGAGCTGATCCATCCATCAGAGCCTCCTGAAGTTCGGATGAAGGACAGGTCTGGACGGGACGGACGTGCATGTGAGAGCTCTTGTTCTCTCGTCACTCCTACGCTCGCGCTCGATGGTATTTTACTTGACGCGCAAGACTCTTCCATTACCGAGGATTCACACTATCTCAACAACCGCACCAATGTGTTCATGTTGTTGTGAGCACCATGATCGTTCACAGCACAATCTCTCCTAGCGAGCACTGGCAACTGGTGCTGCAACTCACCTTATCGCCTGCCACGTCAAACAACAAGACTCTCGGAGATTTGCCGGTTGGCTCCTCAACTCAACTCGGCTAGAAACAGCGCGAAAAGGGATTGTGCGACACACAGCACACAATGACGAGGGTGCAAGACACGTCTTTGAACTGGTGGGACAGCTGTATGTGGGGCAAGCAGACAGGCCACTCCTACCTTTTACACAATACCATCACCCTAATCTGGTATCTGCGCTGGACACTGGAAACATGCAGTCTCAGCTGCTGAGTGCAGACAGGGCGAGGAAGGACTAAGCATTATTGATATTGGCGCCTGGACTCTCCGGCAATGAGGCGGTGCTGTCAGCGCAGTTAGTGGGATAGCGTGCTCTAGGTTCTGGAATTGTCAGTCGAATTGAGTTTGCAGCCTTGTACGACGACACGCGAGCTGCTCAAAATCATTGAGGCTACGCTGCTACTGGCAGCTGTGCGCAGGCAGAAAGGCTCGGGCAGCAAAGTGCAGGTTGCTGGACGCGTATTCGTCAAGCACGCCGTCACGCGCAGGGCGGCGCAGAAAATGCGTTGCCGTCATCTCCCTGCGGGTCTGGAAGCTAGGCCCACCGCTAACCTTGTGCCTCTCGAACCCTCGAGAGATTGAGAGCGTCACTCCGCCTCAACACCACAACCACCTGTTTACTCCTTAGCGAGCCAAACACGCAATTCTACCTCTCCTTCCCTCCTCGCCCCTGAACCCATTGTTCCGGTCTCTTTTCTTGCCCACATAAACACCGCCCACTACGCGCTTGCCGTTTTCCGACCACCCCACATAGGACACGAGTGACGGCTCACAATTACATGAACGCAAAGCGTCGTACGCTACAACTCCACACCTCTTTCCTCCTCACCCAAACGCCTTTCTAGGCACAACGCACCATGGGTCAGACACTCTCCGAGCCCGTCGTTGACAAGGTAGGCGCCGGCAAACCCGTTCCCCCGCCCCCGCACCAGCGCGTTTTCAGACACCACTTTACAGCGTCCTCTGAAAACGCACTGTCTGTGTTTCTATCTCACGCACATGCTAACAACAACTGCAGAAGTCAGAGAGCGGCGATGGCGAGACATTCATCTTCGGCACCTCCTCGATGCAGGGCTGGCGCATCAGCATGGAGGATGCCCACGCCTGCATCCTCGACCTCCAGGCCGCAGTCGAGGGCGGCAATCCTACCGAGGCGGACAAGCGACTCGCATTCTTCGGTGTATATGACGGTCATGGCGGCGACAAGGTAGCCATCTACACGGGCGAGCACCTGCACGAGATCGTAGCAAAACAAGAGGCTTTCAAGGAGGGCGACTTAAAAAAGGCCCTCCAAGACGGCTTCCTCGCTACCGACAGGGCCATCTTGAGTGGTATGTCCTCCACATCTCCATCTCGTGTCAACAGACATGCTGACTTATGGAATAGATCCGAGATACGAGGAAGAAGTTTCTGGTTGCACAGCATCAGTTGGTATCCTCTCCAAGGACAAGATCTACGTCGTAAGTACTGCCACACAAAATATCGCAGCTGCCATCTGACATGACTAGGCAAACTCTGGTGACTCGCGTACCGTCTTGGGTGTCAAGGGTCGCGCAAAGCCGCTCTCCTTCGACCACAAGCCCCAGAACGAAGGTATGACAGCATCAAATCACTTATGCAATCCATGCTAACTTTTCCCAGCTGAGAAAGCCCGTATCCAGGCCGCGGGAGGCTTCGTCGATTTCGGTCGCGTGAACGGCAACCTCGCCCTCTCCCGTGCGATAGGTGACTTCGAGTTCAAGAAGAGCGCCGATCTTCCTCCGGAGCAGCAGATCGTTACTGCATTCCCTGATGTTGAGATACACGAGATCAACGCCGACGACGAGTTCCTCGTTGTTGCCTGCGACGGTACGCCCAGCTGAAACTTCAGAGACAAACTGTATGCTAACTTTGCTAGGCATCTGGGATGTACAGTCTTCCCAGGCTGTTATCGAGTTTGTTAGGCGCGGGATCGTGGCAAAGCAGGACCTTGCCTCCATTTGCGAGAACATGATGGACAACTGCTTGGCTTCGAACAGCGACACTGGCGGCGTTGGCTGTGATAACATGACCATCACCATCGTTGGTCTGCTCCAGGGACGCACTAAGGAGCAGTGGTACGAGGATATCGCAAAGAGGGTTGCAAATGGAGAGGGCCCATGTGCGCCGCCAGAGTACGGCAAGTCTGAAGATCCAGCTCCGTCTGCCGTTGAGGCTGAGTAATCCAATTCTAATATATCAATGCAGCCGAGTTCCGCGGCCCGGGAGTTCATCACCGCATTGACGATAGCCCCGATGAGCATGATATGGATCTTGACCACCGGTTTAGGCCGAGTACCGGTACGGGTGGCCGCATCATTTTATTAGGCGATGGCACTGAAATTGAGACCGACGGCGCAGATAACGAAATGTTCCATAACGATGACGAAGAGAAAGACCTCGACTCCCAGGTCAACAAGTTCAACAACGATTCGAGCAAGCGGGAGGGAACCCCCGGGCCCAACACCACTGAGGTGACCGAATCGCCCTCTTCCGTTGCGACCGAGAAGTCCGACTCCGTCGACAAGGACACAACAGGCGAGAAATCGAAACTCGAGAACAATGCCCAGACAAGTGAGAAATAGCCCTAGAACTGGTCACGGTCGCAAGTAATGTCTTTTCTATCATGATTGCAGGCGGAATGTTTATTGCGGTTACGTTGGACGAGATTATGAAAGTATGGAAACGGGCAGTGTCAAAGTCACGATCAAGATACCTGGCGTCGTATCCGTCGCCATCCTAGCTTACGTATCATTTCGATTCACTCGTTCGTTTGCTGTATGCATGTGGTGTCTGTACTAAGCCTGGCTCGAACGGTTTATTCGGTCCTTCTTTCCTAGCCCGATACGTTGCCCTACAAGAAACCCCTGAGATTGAGTTTTGCAGGTGTCAAGTCAAGTCTCGATGCTCAACAATTCCCATCGGCAACGATACCATAGCTTATGTGTATCACGCTTTGATCGTTTTATCATTGTGTACTACTGACCCTGACCAGCAGATTCGAAAGCCATACGAAATACCACATCAAACTCCTCATTCCACTTCACAACTTACTTATCACAGGCAACAATTGATAGTTTTTCTCCGCACTCTCCAACGCACTTCTGCCCGCCTTCTTAATCTCCTCAATACTCGTAAAACCGGCTACATTCATGAGGATATCCAAGTCTGCAAGCAGCGAGCGGATAACGTGGTCCACGCCTGTCTCGCCCATGATGCTGAGGCCCCAGATCCACAGGCGGCCAACAAATACGAATTGTGCGCCTAGTGCGAGCGCTTTGAAGACGTCGGAGGCTGAGCGTACGCCAGAGTCGTACATTATGTAGGTTTTGTCACCGACAGCTGGGCATGTTAGTCTGGGTCTGGTATTGGTATTGAAGAGGAAAAGAAGAGAGTGGGGAAGGAAGAACATACCATCAACAATCTTCTCCAGAGCGTCCAAACTCGCCACCGCACCGTCGACTTGTCTCCCAGCATGGTTCGAAACAACAATTCCATCAAATCCGTACTCTACACTCCGCTTCGCATCCTCCACACTCTGTATCCCCTTGAGACAAAACGGTTTCCCGCCACTAACCTCCTTCCACAGATCGCGCGCCCACGCTGCCTTCTCCCACGTATGCGCTCGCCCATGCCACACGTTATCAATCCACATTGCGCCTGCCTCATTAGGCTGCTTTTCAGGATCAATCCCGGCTTCCTTCAACCGCTTCTGGAACACGGGGTCCGAGAGGCCTAAATCGGCGCCAATGCCATGGTAGAAAGCGTAGTTGGAGGTTGCGACGTCGTCGTGGCGCCACCCTAGCTGCCATGTGTCGAGCGTAAGGATGCAGGCTGAATATCCCGAGTCTGCGGCTCTTTGTAGTAGCGAGCGCGTCAGCTCGTCATCGTGCGGCATGTAGAGTTGGAAAAAGCGCACGGCGGAGCCGGAGCCGTCGGCAGATTTGGCGGCCCCAGAGTCGTTGGCCTGGGCGACGGATTCGATGGGTTGGGAGCCGGCGGTAGAGAGGGCGTAGGGCAGTCCCAGGCCGCCTGCTGCTGAGGCGACAGGGAGTTCGCCTGCGGGGTGGTAGATTTTGTTTATGCCGACTGGGGCGAAGCCGATGGGGGCGTTGACATCGTGGCCGAAGATGGAGGTGCGGGTGTCGCGTTTGTTGGTGTCGACGAGCATGCGTGGGATGATGCGGTGGCGGTAGAAGGCTTGTCGGTTTGCAGTGTGGGTGTGCGATTGTCCAGCGTTGGAGGACGCGTAGTACCACCCGTTCTGCGTGAGTTTCGCCTGAGCTTGCTCTTCTAGCTTTCCTGGGTCTGTTGAGAGTGGTCAGCATGCAAAATAGCACGCTCAGCGCTTTCTGTATGATCTCGTACCAGTATTAAATAGCGGTGTTTCACCCTCATTGATCTTCCAAAAGTTCTTGCGCTGGTACATCGCATATTGCGGTGTTTTGCGAATCTTCGAGTTCGCGTTGTTGGGATCCATGGTGGTGGTTTTGGTTCTTTGGGTTCAGATGTGGTATTCTGCAAAGCAAGATCAAACAACGAATAGAGGATTCACAATTGATACAGAGAATATGGAAAGTGTAACTTCAATTACTCTACTTGTAAGCTGTCGGCACGGTTGGGAGCACAACGTGGACGGTGACGCTACGGAATGACGAAAGTTATGTGCTCCCAGAACGTCATGATAGACACTAATAATGCGTCGGCATTCTGTCCAGTCTTTTGCGGTATATCAAGGCTAGGTTGCGTTATATCCGTGTTATGGTCCGACGTTAAGGTATGATGTCGATGTGATGTCTTCTCGCGTGGCTACGGATGCGCGCTAGTGGGATGTGGGGCCAGAAAGCTTGTTTGGGGTTGCTGTGAATGCTTCACGAAGCTTATTCATGCTGGTGGTAGTCAATGTCAGTCCAGAACGATGACCTTGTTGGTACTCGTTGGCAGATGTCGACGCTCTCTCCTTCTATCTTCCACTACAACCGTATCATTGTCTCGATTCTCGTTAGAGGCATCGTGTTTCCGCTTCGCCACAGGTGCTCCTTCTTGCTTGATACTGGCTCGTTCTGCCTGCTTGGGTTTTAGCAAGTCGAGTCAACAGACTGAGGAATGCTACTCACTCGATATCGCTTGACAAGCTCTACAAGTTCGGTGGTGCTAAGATCCTCAATCGGTCGATCTTCCAGTGGTGGTGGACTAGGCGTGCGTGGAATGCTGTCCAGGGCTTTGAGAGCCGCTAGTTGAATCGTTAGTAATCTAGATCAGTATCTGCGAGACCCGATTACCTATAGATCGATACTTGAAGTGGAATACCACAAAGGGGCAATCTTCACCGTCGACGTAATCACACTCACGCCAGATATCTTTTGGTGTAGGCAGTAGAGGACCGAGTATGTGTGCAGTTAGTGTCAGGTGTCAAATGCAGACTTCAACATACTGAGCTTTGTGTGAAAGGAACGATCCTTCCAGAGCATTTTCTGGTATAGTGTCATACTCTGGTAGCTTTGGGAAAGACTCATCCTTGCCCACCGAGAACGCCGTTATGCTCGTGACTGCGTAGAAGGAAACAGAAATTTGGCCCATCTTAGCGACGTACGCCTTGAGGGAACAGTCAACGGACTGAGAAGCGTCGCCTAGAATGTCATTATCCACGTCTGCCAATGTCACAAATAACTCGCTACCTTGTATTTCGGAAAACCGAAACTGTTGGCCCATACTCTTGCCGTTTACTTGTGACGTGTTCAAGCTACAAGTAGCCTCATGTCCCATGCTATAATCCTCCCTATTTATCAGCGCGTCAGCCACCTTTTCGCCGTCAAGCTCAATCATATATTCTATGCTGTGCTCAACAAGCAAGGCGCTTTTCATGCTGTAGCGGATCCCGAAGGGGACATCAGAGCTGACTTGGGCATATCTTGTGACTTCTCTTGGGCGATCTTCCTCGTCATCGTTGCGAGACTCTTGAAGTGCTTCGCCGTTGACAATGATGCTGACTTCCAGACCTGGGTGATCGTGATGAATGGCCATGTTTGTTGACTTGCAACGACACAAGACGGACGTTGATAGGGGGAGTATCTGCGGTGGTTAAACTCGACAGAGAGGCGCTGCAAGGATGAAGAGATCCTAATTTTGGCTATCTGGACTTTGGAGGCTTAATGAGGTTGAGTGAATGGTGAGGAACGCCGATCTATGTGCGCTTTATAATAGTTGCAATAATTTGCGGACCCCCCTTTAGTTTGGTATGCTATTGCAAGGCTATCTACATGATTGGCTGAGTGTTAAAGGTTAACAGTAGAAGCATACCCATAGGTAGATGGAAGCGTACCTATAGGTAGAGTCTTCCTATAACGTAGGTAAGGAGATAGACGCAACGCATATGACGACAAGATAGATCCGTAGCCTCCATGTATGGGCATAAAAGTCTGGATCAAGACTGGTTCCCAAGAGAGAGAGGTCCAAGCAGGTATGTAGTGTGGTTCCTTTCCCATGTATCCTTTGTCTACTTTAGGTAATCCACTTGCCTATTGTGTGACGCGATATTATAGGTACCAAAGTAGGAGGGTCGGTACATTTCTGCAGCGACCGGTAAAGGCCTATATCCACGTGACAAACGTTCTTGTTGGTTTACTCGCAAAGTTGAGCAAAAAGAGACGTCTATGCTCAAGGGAAGTTCGCGTTTCATGTTTGCATGCACTTACCCGAGACGTGCTATGCGACACAAACGCGGCTTCCTACATAGCCCTTAAACATTAGATAGCATATCTTCGGCTACTACATGTGATTTTCTGACTTCACTGGCTTTTTCCGGTATACGCTTAATTCGAGATAACATGCCATGTAGTCTG
The DNA here is from genome assembly GCA_027946375.1 of Neodidymelliopsis sp. IMI 364377. NCBI lineage: Eukaryota > Fungi > Ascomycota > Dothideomycetes > Pleosporales > Didymellaceae > Neodidymelliopsis > Neodidymelliopsis sp. IMI 364377. The sequence continues at coordinate 73,125 of JAPEUT010000091.1, read as the reverse complement.
AAAAGGTAGGTGCTGACTATCGCTTCACTACCGACATGATACTAGATCCCAGTATGCGGTGAGTTGCATCCATCAGACGGGGACCTACAGTGAAACCCCAGGGATGTATTTCGAGGTTTTTTCTTTTCTGGTCTCAACCAGGAGTATTCTTCAGTTTACGACACAAGAGGAGAAGCTACTCAAAGCTTATTTTAGGTTTGAAAGGTTTGCAAAAGAGATTGCGAGAGAACGAGTCGGCGGCTGGATATAGACACTAATCGTGGATAAAATACATGTAGGATATGTGTTCGTCTGGATGAATCGATCAGACTCATGTTTGTCGAAGTGCGTGCTCTCAGGAGATGTGTCGACGTTTTGACCGCATACACGTATAAGCAAATTCAAGATGCGCAGAGCTCTACATATAACATAAGGATTCAATACTTTGCAAACATCTGGTATTCGAAGGTAGATCCCGTTAAACATCTTCTCCCTACGACCACATAACGAACAGCCAATTAACGAACTACAACTTCGCAAGCACATGCCTCCCCCCATCCCCACTCCCCAGCACAATCTCCTCACTCCGCCAATCCGGGTTAAATGTCACCTCATTCAGCGGATTCCTTCGATGCGCCATATCAAACAGCTCCTCATACACTTTGCCATCGTACCGTCCCAACGCCGAGTTGAGCAGGAAATCGGGAATCGACCACGCATCAACCAGTTTCACGGCGTGAGGACGCAAGAGCGTCATCAGGTCGAGGATGGTGTCGCTGAGAGAGGCGATGCAGGGGTGGGATACAGAGGTGGTTAGAGTGAAGCTGGATGCGGATTGTTCGAGGGTGTAGAGGGCGTATAATCTGAAGCAGAGTTTGAGAATCTCGGGGGTTGGGCGTGAGAGGGTAGATTTTGATGGGGAGAAAGAGTTGTAGAAGTTAGTGACGAGGATTTGTTCGCTGTATGCACGAGATAGAGCGTGTAGTTGTATCATCATCTTTGTCCAGGGCCGTTTCTCGATGATCCGGGCGCGGTACGCAGCATAGCTGAGGGCTGCGGCACGCCATTGGAAGATTTCCACTATCTTGCTGTCATCTATGACATTTCTGGTGGGGTCTAGATAAGACTGGGGAATTCGATGATCCTTGTTATCTAAATAGGTCCGGAATAGTTCGTCTGTGGGGTCTTTGGCAGTTGCATCGGGATTCTCGATGCATAGTGACATCTTCTTGATCAGGTAGGCGGCCACTTGTTGTGTGATCATCCAGTTGTCACCCTCCACGGTCGGTTTGGATAGATAGTCGGCATTCAACCCCACGAGGCCGCTACCACCCCCAAACCCATGGCCGCCCATTGCACGGCGGCAGGTTTCGATACCATCAGCTGCAAGGGTAGTACATAGTGACTTCAGGCCGGAAGAAGCACTATGAAGTTCTGCCAAGGGACCGAAATCTCCTTTTTCGATGGTCGAGCGGGATTCGTTGTACAGTTTGTAGAAATATTCGCCCGTGTAATGCAGAGCATATGTCGTGGCTAGCAAAGGTAGGATTCGGATTTGTACGGTCGGATAGTCAAGCACTTTCATCTCCGGGCTGTCATTGGGTTTGGCATCACGATCTGAGAATTGGCGGCGGATACTGCAGTATCGCACCGCAACGGTGACGGCGCGCGCAAGTACTAGGCGCGCGTGCATGATGATCTGCCCACGTACAAAGGTCAGGGATCCATAGACTACAGCCGGATGACCGCGCCGCGTAAAGGTTCCAACTTCGTCGGATACTTCTGCGTAGCGCGATAACATTGCTGATCTCGGGACGCGGTGGTGGTCGAACAGCATGTAACCATTGTCCATGGAAGCGTAGCCATACTTCGGGCCGATGTCACCTACGGCTATGCCTGGGAGCGGCTGATGAGTTTTTGTATCCCGAATCTGCACAAGGAATGTTTGCGGGCCGTGAGAAGTGTGGATTGTCGGGTCGTCTTTGGTCGGCAAAAGCAACTGTGCAACGACAATCTGCCATGTTGATTAGCTGGAACTGCTAACCCCGGAGTGGCACAAAGTGACGTACAGCATGCGTGGCTGTTCGACCCATGGACCCGTTCCACCATTTGCTTGCGGTCAAGTAGGGGCTATGAATCTCAAACTCCTTGCTTTTGCAATCCCATGTCGCGGTAGTTTCCAAGCCACGGACATTGCTCCCATGACCGAGTTCAGTCTGCGCGTAGCAGCCAATAATGTCGTAGTTGAGGATTTTAGGCAGCCAATATGCTTGTTGTTCGTCTGAGGCTTGCTCGCGGACAGTGGTGACTGGCGGTGTCAGCTTGACGCCAACGTTGCACAAGCAAAAGGAATTTTCTGACCAAACATCGACATATGCAAAAAGTACGGCGACATTTCGTCGTTTAGATACTCCGCCATACTGTAATCCGCGTGATCCCAGCCTTCCCTGCGAATGATCCTTTGAATTGCTTTTGCCCTTGCCAATCCTAAATGATACCTCTCGGGCCGTGACAGATTGAGCAGTTGACCTTTCTCGAACAGTTTCTCTTTGCTCAGAACCTTGAGTACTTTCTCTTGTCGCTGCAGGAAGCCATCACGAGCCAGGAGGTGCCTTGCTAGCTCATCTACGTTGATATCAGAGCCAGCTCGTTCTGCTTTTAGTGTCGCTGTGCCGTCGTGAACCGGCTTAAGTCGATCGGTGAAGTCGGCCATGGCGCAGGCGTTACTTGTGTTGTAGCTAGAGCAAGCTGGGCGTCACAGCAAGTTGTAGTTTGCAAGGGTGAGCTGTCGGATAAAGCACAACGGGAAGTTCGCAATGTGAACTTTGAGACTGAAGAACCTCCGGCGATAGAGCGGAGATACACCATACTGTCAATCGTTCCAGCCTCGGTAAATACAGGTATAGTTGTCATCTTAAGCGTTCGCGGCAACGTCGACGAGACGCATCTACTTGCTGCGGGGATAGTGGCGCGCGTTGCAGAGGCGGCGGCAATTCTCGGTAACCTAAAACTTGACAGGGCACGGCTGGTTTCACGTTGTGTTAGCCAAGTTCAGCAAGACTGGAAGAAGAAAATGTTGCGTAAAAGCACACAATAAAGAAAGGCCGTTTGTTGACTCGAAAAACAGAGCACCATGACCGCTAGCGGGTAGCCGAGGTAGGCGCCCGCAAGATTAAAGAGATCTATCGATAATGTAAAACGCCAGGATCCGACATCATCTTTCGATGGAAACAGAAACCTCCCAAGAACCGACCAGTTATTTGTACAGGATATTCCCAGAGCCATACCGTGGCGATGTAACGCCAATAAACATATCCGTAAAACAATGCTCACGAGCGCGTATGTCGCAAGAGGTTCATCAACAAGGATACGCCAGCGCACCCAGAAGGCCACAACAGGACCAAGAATTCGTGATGCTGACAGCTAGGACAGTATCAAACCGCGCCTGCAGACCGTAGTAGTCATCATCTAATGAACGACAATTTCAGACCAGCTGCATAAGCCACCGTCTTCATTCAAGACGCGGTCCATATCCTCTTTAGTCAGGCGGACTAGGATCTCAAAGGGCGCTTCGGCAGCATTGGCAACATGCCTCCTCCTCGGAAGGAAGATCATGCCGCCATCACCGGGACCGTAAGCTCGCCTGATAAACTCAGGTCGACCCCCGAGGGACTCTTCAGCCAAGTCGGTGCCAGGAATGCCCCAGCGGTAGTCAGCACCGAAGTTGAGCCAAGAAGTCTATTGGCAGTCAGCGTAATGTAACTTTGAATGTGATGGGAAGGACCAATGTACAATGTAGCAGTCAGACCCGAATTTCAGGGCTAGGGCACATTCGGTGTCGGTAATCTCCTCAAGACCCTTGAAGAAGGCAAAGTGACGGTCGATCCAGTCGTTGTTGACACTTGTGATGGTATTCTTGATCTTTCGAATGACGTGGAGGATGGTTGAGTCTGTTACACTGCATCGTCCGTTAGTTGAGGGTCTACGACAGAATAGGGTAGCGCAAAGTCTAGACCGTGATCACCATGCAGGTATGCAGGTGTAAAGTGCACGGATCGACAAACGCAGGATTAAAAACAAACTCACCATTCCTCCGCTGTCAGATCTGAGATCTCGGTTGTGCATTTGGAAAACAATGCGCAATTTCCCGTATAGTCGGCCCCGACTGGCGGTTGCCACCTCCTGCGAAGGTCGGTAGCGATGCCTACATTAGTCTCTGCGTATCCATGCTGGATCAAGCGCGTTGCTCTTGCGCGTGTAACGTGCGTCCATACCAGAGCAGCAAGGACATTGCACAGCGTTGGGGGCGATGTTGCTGGGAAGTGTGGTCGCAGACGTTCGCGGTACGCGCGGATACGGGCTGCGGGCAATACAAACAGACGTTGTGTGCATTCCGTACTCTCTGGGAGAGTCTTCTTGTATTGGAAGGCACCGTCACAGTAACAGTCTGCAGTCGGACGTTGCAATCCCTTGTAGGAAACGCGTTCGTCGAGCTTGGTTCGTAGGGATGACTGATAATCGGCTATACTTGGGTGTGCTATTGAGGTTAGCTAGGCAATAGTCGTTGTCAGTGCTGAGTGTTACCTCGACCCATATCTGCGGAACCATGCGTCCGTGCGACATGAGAGACGTTTGCGGCGAAAGACTCCCAAAAGGTTGAGATGCCATGGAAGTCTAATACACTGTGATGGACATAGATGCTCAGGACGAGTCCACCTGGGATGAAGCATGCCTGCACCCTCATCACGGGGACGTCGCTCAAGCGGAAGTCGCAGATGCCTTCACCATTGGCAGGCACTCCGGCCCAATTCGCAAAGTCGTCTGGGAGAAACGTGGTACTCTTGAACGCGCTCGGTGGCATGCCGGCCTTTTTGAGTTTCTCATAAGGATGAGGGAAGTCTTCCACGAGTATCTGCTTAGCTGCAAACAGACCTTGTGTCATTCTACGGTCCGTTGTGTCGACAGGATACTGGAGCTGTAGTCTCCCTGAGCCGTCATCGGCAAGACTGAGGATGCCCGCAAGGAAAGGAAATTCTTGCAGTGTGAGGCGGAGTCCATCGCTGAGGGCTTGGATGGCAGCCTCAGCGTCGTTTTGATCAGGGAACTGTGCGGCACCGATAAGTTGATGTGTTCTACATGATGGAAAGGGTACCCACAGGGAATATGCACAGTGTCTGAGTGTAGACACGAACAGCGTTCTGGTCCAAGAATGAAAGGTGGAATGCCTTGACATCCTCGGCGGGTGGGGACTCTGACTTGACGATCATTTTGGTAGGGGCCACGATAATGAGTTAGCGTCAAGATTGCGCGTTGTTAGAAAGAGGTTTAAGGACATATCCGGGGCCTGCCGCAGTTAGTATATATACCAAGAGAGGGAACAGTCACACGTACCGTGTAGTTGCGGGGGCTCGACAACGAGACCTTGCGGTGAAGGGGTAACAAACACGCAGGAAATACCACGAGTTGTCACCGCAAGGTCCCTTTGTTAAGCCTGTGTGACGGCTAGGCCGCGTTGACCGAGACGTTTGCTCACGGCCCGATTACGCTAACCACTCGGACTAGGCCCATTCGGAATCATGGCGGTGCAGTCATCGGGCGGCGAGCCGCTTCCCCATGACAAGCTTCGATGAAGCAGGGGTCCCGGGTCGCACCCGGCGCCCAACGTCAACCGCCCCGTCTTCCCCGTCCGCCTTACCATTTCACGGTTCCTGAGCCAAACGTTGCGGAAGCGGGCAACGTGCTTCCGCCGCTGGGAACGTTCAACATGCGTATCCACCAGCCTGGATACAAAGACCAAGGGCGTCACTGCCTCCAGCCGCAGCCTGCCCGCCGAGCAGCAACCGTCGGTGCGGGACGACGTGACAGGCGCGTCAAAAAAAAAGACAGTGTCGTTTCCGTGAACCGTTCCGCAGGGTGCAGGGAGCACAAGGCAATGTAGCAGTCCTTTGTTGCCCTGTCTTCTTTCTGGCCTAGCTGACGCTCATATCAAGCTCGGCATTCGACACTGGCGCGCGGAGAGGCCTGTGGAAACAGAATGCAGGGCTCGTCACGCCATGCACATGGTTGTATTGGCTGGCAGCAGGGCAATCAATGAGCCAAAGCCACCATCTCACCAACATGCCTTGACGCCGTGTCGCTCATCGCACATCGAGCGCGTATAGGCCAATATCCCCCGACAGCAGGCAAATGTGTTGCGCTTCATGCTTCATGCAAGGCAACCGCGAGTTCCACCCATCATCCAGGTGTACGGAAAGCGTGTGCTTTCAGCATTTCCTGAAACGACTGGTACAACGCATCTATATGCGCTCATTGCACTGCCTGAAATAGCACACCTGCTACGTAGCGGTGAGCGACGTGACCATGTCTGGAGAACGTGGACCCCATTGTAAGCACCTATGCGTCATAGGTGCACGCGCACCAAATAGACACGTCGCAAGTGGAGTTCGTAAGCTTGGGCCGAGAGCCATTGTATTTGCCAACACAACACCGGCACACAACAACAGAGTCCAAAGCTGCCGCCAAAGCACCGCATGCTCAATGGTGAGAGCATCATAGAGGCCGTGATCGTGATTCGAAACGAATAGGCGCCACGTATTAATTCACGTCTCGTGTAACCCGCGACACCCAATGGCAGGAAAGCAGCTTTACCGCATTTCTGCATATCGGAAGATCGGAAATAGGGCGACTCGATTAAATGCCATACGCAGGCGATCTGCCCTGCATGCATGACAGCTCGAGGCACAGGCTCGGGAGTGGTGCTATGCATCGTGGTCCGTATGCGAACAGGGCAACAAATACGCAGAATGAATGGACCGTCCTCTTTGTTCCAAACCTTGCACAACCTCAGACAACCTAAATGGCCGGAAGATCCTCCGTATCTCCAGGACTATGCGGGTGTACGGGGACCGGGCCATCCGGCTACGGACCGCAGTACCAGGCAGAAGGCTCGTCTTATGCTGTTCACCGGTCTCAGCTTGTGTGTCCCGTGGGGGCTCCTTTAGAACATCGCTGTGATAGGTTGCTCTAAAGAATGCATCATATGACCGCTTGACCGTGTTCTGTATTGTGCAGTAGATCATCATCGAGATAACCCTCGCCCAGTTGTGTGGTATCCTAACGAAACGGGATCACACTCTGTTCAATCATCATTGCCCCAATTTGAGCTCCGAAGATGTTGCGATACTGCCTATCATGTCAGCGTAGCATGCTTTGTCGTGCCTCATTCAAGGCCAGTAAAATGGGAAATAGGTTCGTTTACTCGTAAATGTTTGCAATTCACTCAACAGGATTTGTCACACATACCTTGAAGTCGTTTTGTTGGTGAATCAACTTTTATCGTAGCAATTCACAGTCGACGTTGATATTGCGAAGGTGGATATGTTGTCACTGAAGCCGTCGCAGGCTTCCAATCCTCTAGCGCCGGGAGCGAGTAATATATGCGGGGTAGGAGTTATGGCGGCCCCGTCAGGAAATGCCGACATTTGCCATTACTGAGCTACCATGACAATTGAGGTCGATTCGATCTTCGTGTACCTGGGTATTACGTTGCGTGATTAAAGGGCACTGAGGCTCATATCAAAGTATGGCGCACAATTTCGAGTAGGCTGTTGGCTGTCCAAGATCGATCAGGCAACCTGATGGAAGATCGTTCTTTCATGGTCCCAAAGCACATGGGCTACCATGTACTACCCAACACTGTACGTATCCCCAACGGACTTTCCGTTACGAAGCTGAAGCCAGCAGCCACTGTTCAGTCGTCTGCTGAGATATGCTAGCCGGACGCCTGCTCGCATAGCAATCGACGACGTACGATCTAAGCACCAGAGAACTCACATAGAGCTGCTCTCAGATGTACTGGCGTTACGCGAGTCAGTACTGAACGCGCTCGATGCAGCAACTCTCGAAGCTCTGAGCCAGAGAGACGAGGTCTATATTGGGATTGTGGCAGCCGGTGGCTACGAATACACCGTTGCGATGCTGGCAGTGCTTGCAATGGGTGCAGCGGCTGTTCCCATAACGCCTGCGCTTCCGGTGGAAGAGGCGGCATACTTCATCGAAAAATCGCGAGCTGCGGTGGTACTTGTCAGCTCGCTGGATCTCAAGAAATGTTGTGAGCTGGAGAAATGGATCGCAACGACGAGCAACGAGCACTTTCGAGGAGTGCCCATTGGCTCTTGTATTTACAGCTCCACATTGTGCCCGTCCGACATCTTGATCTCCTCAGATCGTGCATTAGAAGAGAATGCACCCGGAGTTGTTATCTTTACCAGTGGTACGACAGGACCGCCCAAAGGGGCTGTCATGCGCAGGTCATTTGTCTTTGACTGCGCGCTGTCGGTCGCAGATCATTATAGGCTGGCCGAAGACGACGTCATGCTACACGTCCTCCCTGTCCACCATGCGACTGGTGTAGGGATAAATTTTTTTCCGTTCCTCATCTCTGGCAGTCGCATCGAGTTTCGAAGTGGTGGGTTCGATGAGGTTTGGATGTGGGAGCGGTGGAAGCAAGGCGCGACTGATCCTCGCAGCCGACTGACTTTTTTCTCGGGCGTCCCAACAATATATATGCGAATGCGGCGCCACTATCAACGTGTTTTGTCGAAGCTGCCTTCCGCAGAACTGGCAAAGTACATTGCTGGTGCACGGCAGTTCCGTGCATGTCTTTGCGGAACATCAGCGTTACCACAACCGTTAAATGACTTCTGGACTGCGCTCATGCAGAAGAGGATAGTGCAGCGATACGGAGCTACTGAATTTGGTGCAGTGTTCAAAGTTCGCTTGGATGACAAGAGAGTTCCCGACGGCTCAGTGGGTCAGGTTGCGAGTGGCATCGACGTCAAACTGTCGGATGGTGATGAAGGGGAGATTCTTGTGAGAAGCCCAGTGAGTGAACAAACCTCTTTGACAAGGCTTCGCTGATCATGTTAGCACATGTTTTCCAAGTACTTGTATGATCCTGAAGCGACCGCACAAGCCCATAATGAGGACGGATACTTTCGCACCGGCGACATTGCGCGTAAAGAAGGTACCTACTATTACATCGTGGGCCGAGCGTCTTTGGACATTATCAAATCTGGAGGTTATAAGATCTCAGCTTTGGACATCGAGCGCGAATTGCTGGGTCTTCCGTATATTGCTGAGGCAATGGTAGTGGGCGTCGCTGATGAAGAGTTTGGGCAGCGTGTCGCTGCGTTGGTTTCATTACAGGAGGATGACATGACTGATTCATTCGTCGAGTCGTATGGCAACGCAGAACACGTTCTCACTATCGAAGACGTAAGGAGGGATTTGCGAGGAAGGTTGGCGGGTTACAAGCTGCCGACACTGCTTCGCATTGCCGTTGGTGAACTTCCTAAGACAGCGACAGGGAAGGTGCAGAAGAAGATTCTGGGTCCACGGTTCTTCCCGCCAGATTACGAAACGTGCTCAGAGGTGCAGCAGTGGGTGATGCCGCGCGTGCAAACGGCGAAGCTGTAGACGATGGCGCCGTGCTCGGAGTGTCGATGCTACCATCAAACGGAGAGTCGTAGCGATCTCTTTGCATGTGAGACTATGAGGAGTTAAATGGTGAGTCGGTTGTATTGCCGCACGGTAGTTTGTTTCAGTAACACAAACACGCCCAAGATAAATAACGCGCTAGCGCCTGCACGCAATGCAGCTTCTTGCATTGCAATCAATGTGTCTCTTGGGCTTCCTAGCATCTATCAAATCAGTATTTGAAAATCTTATCTTTTTCTTTTGCTGTTGCTACTGCACTGTCAGCACATTGGACCTATAACGTTTTCAACACGCCTTTTGCACATCAAACAGTTGGAATAGATCTGAAGTCAAAAGAATGCCTGCACAGGCTATACGTTAGCCGTGGAGTTGCTTGGTACCTTTCATCCACCCTTAGCGAAAGATGTCGAATTCAACTAGAGATTGAGTGCGGCCAAGAATCGGCGAGGACGTAGCTGACTCTAGCATCGTACATCGATACCCTGGCAATATTGTCGTCACTTCTCCCCACAATGCCAAATAACGTCCGCAAGTGTTCCGATGTAGCTCTGTGATTGGTCGGGAATTAAGAGATAGCATCAAAGCTCATGTCGTACCGCCTTCAGGTACCTACCCCACCAGCAATTGTATAAGCAGCACAAGTCTCCTCTGGCCTTCGATCGTCACATCCTCTGATCCTTCGTAAACTATATTGATCCTCCACAATACCCTGCACCTCACTTTTGACCCCATTTCATACACGATGTCTTGCGAGAACTGCAAAACCGGCTTCAAGTGGGATGGCACTGCCTCCGGCAAGGAGACGACCCTCGGAAATTCGAAGGCCTACGTTTCTGGTGATTCTAAGGATGCGGCTATCCTTATCCTGACTGACATCTTCGGCTGGACATTACCCAACATTCGCCTTATTGCCGACCATTTCGCGAAAGAATCACAGGCGACCGTCTACGTTCCCGACCTGTAAGCTCGCTCAGCGATAGTGAACTCTGGCTGTACTGACAAATCGTAGATTTGAAGGCGAGGTTGTCGACCCAGATGCGCTCTCGAACCCGGAGAAAGCTAAGAACTTCGATTTGATGGCCTTCATTGGGCGTCACAGCAAGGATATCCGCTGGCCAGAGATCAAGGAGCACGCTCAGACCCTGAAGAGGCAGTACAAGAAGGTCATCGCGATTGGATACTGCTACGGAGGTTGGGCTTGCTTCAAGCTCGCTGCCGATCCCCAACTCATTGACGCCGTCTCCATGGCCCACCCGTCGCTGGTCGACAAGGCCGAGATCGATGCCACCAAGGTCCCCATCCAGATCCTCGCACCCGAGAACGACTTCGCATTCACCGAGGAACTCAAGAAGTACGCTCTGGAGAAGCTGCCACAGCTGAATATCCCATGGGAGTATGTCTACTTCCCTGGCGTACAGCACGGCTTCGCGGCACGTGGTGACCCCAACGATCCTACACAAAAAGCTGCGCTTGAGAAGGCAAAGAGGGATGCTGTTGGATTTTTCAATGAGTATTTGCACTAAACTTTTGGTGTTCAAGGCTTGAGATTGACGCTCGTGATCCAATAGAGCAATACTAGCATGGCTTCGAAATTGTGTTTGCCCTGTGTCTTTAAAAATGTTGCGAGTACGTCGCACCTTGCTTACTCTGACAGCAGATGACAGCAGATCGCACCATGTAGAGCGCGCGACTCGACGGGGCCGTACTGTCCTCCTGGGACCAGTCTTGGCACATGCACCAGTAGTATCTGCATAACAAAAAATTGTTTTTGCAGATAGCGAAACGAGGTAAAGTCTCCAGCTATCATGACCTTTCCTTGTAGCTGTTTCGTCGCAAGTGGCTGACTACATGCCACTTTCCTTCTTTGGCTCATCGGGCCCACTGCGTTACTAGCACCATACACAGACCTGTCGGCGCAATCAACCTTGCTTCATCTGAGAGCTTTAGAAGCACCACTAACACTCAGGACTCACCTATCTTGTAAGTTGTCGTTACCACCAAAGCCCATGGAGTCCCACCACTGGCGTCCCCGGCCCGCGTGGCGTCCGGACTTTAATTGACGGGTTCCTGCAGAGTGCGCTGAAGTGCGTAATGGCCCCATTGTTTCAACCTTTCCGCGCAACGACCAACCGGCAGGTCCGGAGATCACCAGGTGACTAGGCTGTGTAGCTGTACGCCTTACATCGAGCGAGCGTTTCGAGGACCTTTGAGACGGAATTTAGCTCGCACAGACTCGACATACATGTCTATAATATTGGAGTCTTGTGCTGCAGTCCGGAAGTATGAGATTGTGGTGTTTGAACGTATTACCTATTTGTTCTGCATCCTGAACACTCCGGTATCTCACCGACGGCTGTTCTACACACTTCAAGATGCGGCTTACTCATGCATGCATCGCTGGAATCCTGGCCAGCCTCGGCTCAGGTCGAGTGATCGAACAGCGGGCAGATACCAAGCCAGTGTAAGCAAAGCCTGTGCCATTGCTTGAGCCTACTAATACATTCCTGCAGTTTCGCACACTACATGATTGGAGAAATCAGCGATGCGCACACTCGGCAAGACATTGTTGATGCGAAATCCTTGGGCCTAGACGCTTTCGCAATGAATTTTGGTAAGCTGATCATAGATTTAGGCCGACTTTTCTGACGACCCACCTGTAGATCAGTTCAAACCCTGGTCAAGGAACACCGTTAATCATCTTTTCAACAACGCTGAAGACCTCGGGTTCGGTCTCTTCTTCTCTTTCGATCATGCAGCTGGCAGTCTCTCTGACCCCAACGATTATGCAGACTACCTCTTGAACTACACTGGGAAGGCTTCGTACTTCAAGTATAAGAACAAACCTGTCGTGTCTACTTTCGGCGGTGAAAGTGTACCAGACAGTCAATGGAAGTCGTTCAAGAGCAAGGTCGGTAATGTACTTGTTATTCCTGGCTTCTACCAGGCCGATCCCAACACCGTATTCTCTAATCGCGAGAGCATCGACGGAGTTTTCAACTGGAACTCATGGTTACCTTCGAATACTGGGAAGGGTATCGTGTCCACCAAGGATGACAAGGCTTTCCAATCTCAGGCTAAAGCTGCCTCGAAGCTGTTCATGATGGGTATCTCACCTATACAGTTCAAGCACCTTGACTCGACAAACAACTGGTACCGCCGTGGTGAGGACAACCTCGAATACCGTTTTGGCCAAGCATTAGACTTGCAGCCTGACATGCTTGAACTCCAGACCTGGAACGATGCAGGTGAAGGTCACTACATGGGCAACGTTTGGGATGAGCCCATGACAAGCTCACCCAGTATTCAAGCACTTGTCAAGGACCATAGCCACAAGGGGTACTGGCAGGTTCTTCCAGCATTCATTAAAGCATGGAAGAATGGCGACAAGACGACAGCAAACATGGAACCTACGAACGGGACATCTGTGCAAGGTGTCTTCTGGCACCACACGCTCACTGTAGATGCTGACTGTGGATCAGACCCACTTAAAAAGTCTGGAGACATCAAGACGGCCGCGGAGGATGCTGTCAGTGGTATCATTCTTGTGAAGAAGGGTCATACGAACCTTGTCGCTGTTGTCAACGTTGGCTCTAAGCAGCTCGGCAAACAAACCCTTGTCGAAGGTTACAACAAGTTCAAGTTCACTGGTCTTACGACAGGCAAGGTACAGCTTGAAGTGTGGGATAACAGCACTATGGTTGGTGGAGGCTATGGGAAACTTGAGGTATATATTCAAAAAGCATTCCCAATCGTAGACACTGACGTGCAACAGGTCGTAGATAAAGCTTCGTTGTGCAACTACAACTTTCAAGTTGTAGGCTTGTCGACTTAAGGTCGAAGTTCTAGCCTACAGAGGTAAACGAGAACATTAGACACCTCTCAAAGAATTCACGCTCATAAATCGACTACAATCAAACTAGTCCTTCCAACAAACTGAAAGCCTAATTCGCGAGACCCACATGCGACTGCAGAGCCGAGGTGTACAGGTGGCCTGAGCAACAACCGCCACCATGGTTTTAACAGCAAAAACATCCCGGAACCCATGTGCCATGCAAAAACCTACACCAGATGCGACTGTTTTGGAAACGCTAGGGGAGTATCTATTCAGATTGACTCTTACTCAGGAAAACAAAGTCGAGATCTTCGAAAATGCCTTGTCTATGCTCACCGAAAGCCAACGTGACGCATCCTCCATTCTTCAGAATCTCAACAGGTGGGATCCAGCCGCTGCGTCCTTGTTCATCCAGCGGTCTGTATACACCATCTTGGAGACTCCCTTTCGTCTAGTCTTTCCGAGCTCCTCGCTACCTTCACTGGACGAAAGTGGGCGTTATGTACGCCAATACATGGCTGTTTCATACTGCTGGCGGTCCGACGACTTCTTACCAGATGGATATGAAAGATACGATAGCTGGCCTATCAGTAAACGTTTCGTTGAAGCAGTTTTGAATGAGAGGGACCATCCCCGCGTAGACATCTGGATGGATCAGCTTTGCATTGATCAGGAGTCCTCATTTGACAAGCAGAGTTCAGTCGCCGCAATGGATATCATTTACCGCTCTTGCATCCGCCTTCTAGTGCTACTAGAAGACGTCTCTCTTGACGAGCAAGAAGTAGCGCTGCACGAGAAGTACGATCCCTCTGAAACAAAATTCGATCGTGCGTGGATACCTCCAACGGAGGAGAGACCCGCATTTGCGAGTTTCTACCGCAAAGTCACTGCTGCACGTTGGTGGGACAGGGCTTGGTGTTTTCATGAGTTCAATGTCAATGACCCCTGGACCGACAAGAGACAATGCTACAGGATCCACAACGCTACGTTCATCACAAACGGTCCAAGAGGCTCCACTGTCCATATTAAATGGTGGACTATACAGATCATCCTCTTAACAGCACTGCGATCAGTCCCAGGATTAACGAGCAAAGTGACAACTGAGAAAGAGGAAGCAATTCTCCTAGGCAGCGAGTTCAGGATTGACCGAAAGATTGTATGGAGAAGTAGCTTTATGGCAAAGCACAACGGTGTGGCTCAGAAAGGTTGCTTGTATCTGACAGACCGCTTGAGTATCATGATAAATATGTGTGGCCTTGGCCTGGCGTATCGAGGACATGCATTGAAGAGCAGGGAAGAGGTTTTGTATTTCAGCGCTCTACTCGCCCTGGCGGCTGGGGAAGTCTACCCACTGACCATGTTCCATGGCAACAAGGTGGTCAGGTTGGACAATGCTTTGACATGGTTGCAACAGCACTTTACAGCAGATGATACTACCATTCCCAAGTTCAAATTTGGCAACCTCCATGGTATCCATCGCATCTCGATGCATGAAATCGAACTTGATATGATCTTCCTCGCTGCGCCTTTGCTGTGGAAGGACATCAGAGATGAAGATCTCGGGCCTACATACGAGATTTTCCGGGAAACCATAGCGACAACAGTACCAGGCAGTCTTGTACCAGGAGGCCAGATGATGGGATGGGATGAGCCAGACCAATCTCGCGAAAAGGCCCGTCGTAGATTCCTTGCTGGCTGTCTCAGGCATGGATACTCGTTCACTGCTAGACTATGGGCACAACTCAAGCGCGACGTGATAGAGCCCAACTACAACGTTGGAATTTTCAAATACCTAACGGCGAATCCCTTATTAATCGATGCAGCACGCAGCTTTGTAGCACAGCTCCTGCCAACCTCGACCTTACTTGGCATCCCTCTCCCGTCGGACTTTAACCTCGAAGACGCTCACCTCTTTCTGACTTGGTTGACTGACCCGCGGTCTCTGTACTACATCAGTATCTACACGTACCTTGTGCAATGTGCGACTGATGATCAAGGAGCCTTCATTACTGCGATGCAGGTCAGTGACGAGCATTGGCAGGATGGCCCAGCTGAAGAGATACATGCTGCTATACCGACCGATTTGCTGAGCGCAACTTGTATACCGTTGAGGGTCTGGCTCTTAAGACCAGTCAAGGGCAACACAAAGGAATCCAAGTGGAGAATTGTAGGGAAGGCCATGTTGCTGGGTGAACCGGACTTGATGAGTGAGGCGCTCAGCAGTAAGGGGAGGCATGATGCGGTAGTGGAATTGAGAGAAAGAGTAGTGGTTGGTGGTTAGCACGCAATACTATACCTATAGTTCATCTAAAATTACCACTAGTTCGCTGGAGGTGGTTCAGGAAATGCGAGTCTTTGTAAAAGCCGTAAAGTCAGGGTGGCTGGGGTACCCCGGTCAATCACGGCCCCACGACCTGGGTCACACTCCAGCACTTCTCGTTGCCGAGCGAGCGCTCCTTCCAGTCTCGTGCGCAGCGACCTTCTTGACAACCGTATCATCAAAGCTTTGTATCACTATGCTTAGCGTATCTGCATGACTCCAATGTCTCTTCGTTTCGATTGTATGGTATGTAGATGGCCCCACCAAGCGACAAGGAACCGCGAGCGCGCCGAACCATCAAGGCGTGCGTGATCTGCCATAAGAAGAAGGTACGCTGCGATATCGATGAGGTTGATGGAGGACGGTGTACACCTTGTACAAGAGACAACTATCAATGCATCCCTCGAGAGCGCAAACGGAAGAGGTTCACTTTCAGTCCGTCTCCACCTGTTAACCAAAGGAGAGTCAAAACGCAAGAAGATGGCTCGTCACTAGCAGAGAATCCTCACGAGACATTTGCTGTAAACCGTTTAGCAAGTGGCAGCTCTGGAGAAGGGGGCAGCAGTTCCTTCGTTTCGGGCATTGCAGCAACAGTACAAGACCAGGATCTCAAGTCCGAGGTTGGGTTCGGCAGACGGTTGTCGAGTACTGCGAGTCTGCGTGAGCCCCCTCTACTAGAACGTCAGCTTGACCCATCACTCGACACATCTTATGCCAATGCCCCATCAAGTATGCCCGAGTCCTCACGTCGGCTCAGAAATAGTGTCAGCTACCTAGGACGGCTAGAGTACCTCCGCAACGACCTTCCTGTGGATGATGATGCCGAGTTGCCTAGCAAGGTACCCCATCGATTGTCCGACACCGACATTGAGATCTTGCGTATCCAGCAAGTGACCGAACTACCTCCAAGAGCTGTCCGTGAAAGCTTGCTGGACGCCTTCTGGACGCGATGCTATCCGTGGACCCCAGTTGTAGAGCGTAGTTGGATCGATGAACGAAGCCCAGGCACAACATCCCTACTGCTCCAACATGCGATATTTCTGGCTGGCAGTAGAGTCAGTGCGCCACTCTATCACTACCCTTCAGAGGACTTCTACAAGAAAGCTAGGCTTCTATTCTGGATGGGTGCCGAAGACGATCCTATCATCAATATCGCGTCGGCGTGTCTACTCCAATGGTGGAATCCCGAAGGCCCTGAGAGGGTTTCTCTTGATACCAGCGGATTTTGGGTGCGAGTATGCGTTGGACTCGCATACCAAGTGGGCCTGCATAGGGAGCCGACTGGTAAACCTGATGCTGGATTGCGGAAACGAATTTGGTGGTCACTGGTGCTTCGCGATTGTCTCATCAATGCAGGCCATGGCAGACCTCGTGCTATCGATCTGAAACTCGCCGACGTATCTCCAATCTCCGTGCTAGACTTTGACGGTGCAGTGGCTAGTGCTGAATTGTTCTCAGCATATGTTGGTATCTCGTGCATCCTGGGTATGTTGGTGCTGAGGCTAGTATATCAAGTTCCATTGCTAACAAAGCTATAGGAGATCTTACTCAAAGCTACTTGCGGAAGCAAGGACTGCAAGAGCAGAAGAAGTCGTTGGAAGATAGACTCTTTCGATGGCTTAAGACGCTGCCTGACGATCTACAACTCTGCAACACAGTAGACAAGCGACCTCTGAAAACATATAGCTTTGAAGCTAGGCAAATCCACGTTCAGTACTTTACAGTGCTGGTCATTCTGAACCGACCGCTCGACCCCAAGTTAGCGCCATCGACAGCCTCACTTCTAGCATCATCATACATCGCGGGTATATTCGAGGACTTTATGGCTCGTGACGAGCTTCGCTATCTCGGACCTATTTTCACTTTCTACTGTTTGACTGCTGGTATGGCTCAGCTCTCTTCATATCGTTATTCGGACATTGTGGGCCTAGCCGAAGAGAATCTAGCAATCATGGCACGAGCACTGGAAGAATTGAGTAAGCGATGGCCTACGGCTGTTGGCAGTCTGAAGCATTTGTGAGTTGAATCGCTATCTGTAAAGCTTCTTTTGTCTAGCTACTGACCATGATCAGAATGGACGTTCGTGAAAAGGCAACCCAGCGTCCACATCTCGGCCAATTCCCCGACGTCAGTCTTCCAAGCACTACGGCGCAGTTCTTTGCAGATTTTGGATCCGACCTTTGTCGCATGTGGCATCCCATTCATCAGCGACTCTCCCAGGCTGCGACTATTGCACCCAGAGAACTCGAAATGGCGGGTATCTTGCAAGGCTTGCGTACACCAAACAATCATCATCTTGACCTCGATGTTGCTACCAACGTCACCGCTCAGCAGTATATGATTAACAATCAGATCGCTACGGAAACTTCCCTCGAGCCTACTTTACTACAGCCACAGGAGTGGTTTGGGCCGTATGCTATGGGTAATTGGCTGATGACAGATTGGGAACAAGGCGGTTTAGGGTGGTAGAACGGCCCTCACCATCTGGACAAGCATCGTTGCACACTACACCTACCGGTGCTGACAATCTCATCGAAAATGGCTCTACAAGTCGAAAATTCTACGAGTCAGTGAAGGGGAGTGAGTTACCGAGAAATGCCACCCATTGCAGAGATCCTCACTACCCCACATCTCCGCACCCGCATGCCGAGGCTTCGCTACCCGTCTTCGCGGGTCTGTAGCTCCGAACGACACCACCAGTCTCGCGATGTGCTGACAAGATGCGTGTGTGTCGAAGGACACTCTCTGGCTCTGAATAACGTCGCATCGTTTTTGGATAGCAGAACTGCCGCCTTGTGTCTAGCGCTCCCTTCGTCGACAGACACCTGTAACGATAACAATGGCACTGCGAACATATACGAACCTGCGCGTCGATCGCCATGACCGTGTTTTCGTCCTAACCATGCAGAAAGCGCCTGAGAATCGCTTGAACGTCAAGTTTGCTCAAGAGATCATCCGCGCACTCCGAGACATTGAGCAAGAACTTGGTCCAGACTCAGAGGGCTGTGTGATAACACGAGGCAACGACGAGAAGTTCTGGTGCACAGGGTTAGAACTAGATGAATCCGACACAAACCCTCATGCAAATAGCGATGGATTCTTTCCAGTAGGTGAAGAATTGCTCATGTACAACACATTCACACCAGGGCTGATTGAGTATCAGCTCCTAGCCACACTCCTTGACTATCCTTTCCCTACCATCGCCCTCCTTACCGGCCACACTTTCGGCGGCGCCTGCCCCTTTGCTCTCGCGCACGACTATCGCATCATGAATGACTCGCGCGGATTCTTGAGCATGCCGCCCGTCGATCTAGGCCTCCACTTCCCTGGCATAGGTTACCTCCCGCGTCTCAAACTTCGACCACAGATTGCACGCAAGATGCTGCTCGAGGCGCATCGATGGACGGGGAAAGAAGCATTGCAAGATGGGATAGTGGATCAGGTTGCTGCGCCCAGGGAGATGCTCGACGTCAGTTTGAGGAAGGCGAGGGAGGTGCAGGGAAAGGCAAAGATGGGCGTGTATAGTCTGCTGAGGAATGAGCTGTGGGGAGAAGCGGCGGAGAAGATTAGAGGGATTTGCTACGTGCATGGGCGGAGGACGACTGCGCCTGCGAAAGCGAAGATCTGAGGGGACAGAATCAAGAATTTACATCTACTTACGCTGTTTTCTCCTAATCAATGGCTTCCTGGCGCCGTTATCATCTCCTCGTCTCAGCACTTTCTCATATTCCAGACGCAATGTGGCGCACTGAGATACAACCAAGTCACTCGCCTTACTAGCATCATGATTTGAACAGTCTGTGGTCACGAGCATGATGCTTGCCGGACCGCAAAAAGCATGTGAAACCACGCACTTTCGTGTGCTGTGAGTGTCGAGTCCTCTATGCAGCACGTTCAGGCGTAGACCAAGCCTATGGGCGTTCGGCATCCGAGATTGTAAGGAGTTGCGAGAACCTCGGGGCAATCGCACACATCTATGCCTAGGTTAAATGTACTCCGCTTCCTTGCTCTGAATTATTTGTAGGCCAGAGACTCGCAGGTCTGATGGACAGTGTTGGAGTATCGAAGACCAGGCCATTTGTGGACAGCACTGCGCCACTAGTGCCCAATACGGGAATTACCGAGGTACGAAGCCACAAAACTGGAGCGATGACGAAGTGCAGCAAACATGGCGAGCACACCACGCGCACACGAAACACCCAACGATGGCGGTCGGACTCGGAGACCTTGGCCACGGGCGAAGCAGATCCCGATATCACGGGGGCGGGCGACAGACGATGCGTTTTATAGCGTCGGCCCTTGCGGAGGGTAGAGTAGTGCAGGATATATGTACCTGTGCTGGGCCCAGAATCGCCTGCCCTTGATCCAGTAGTCTTGTATCGCATCGAACGACTGATCTCAACCTGCACTTTGCTCGACACTTGCATCACTAGTCAGACCTCAACTCGATAGCTCGAGATCGATCTCAATCCCTGCAGGACCTTGCGAATCCGTGCCACCCGCACCTGCAGTCAAGCATTGGCGTCTAGGGTTCCACAAAGATTAAGCCCAGCATGAACGGCCACGCCACCACAACCGCCAACGGGCACACAGCAGGCTACGCCGACAACGAAACCCATCTTGACGTCCTCATCATCGGCGCCGGCATCAGTGGCGTCAACGCTGCCTACCGCGTGCAAACCGAGCTCCCTACCTCCTCATACGCCGTCCTCGAAGGCCGCCACGAGCTTGGTGGTACCTGGTCACAATTCACATATCCCGGTGTTCGATCAGACTCAGACCTGCACACGCTTGGCTTCAAATTCAATCCGTGGAAAGCGCGGAATCCAATTGCGACTGGCGACAGCATCCTCGCGTATCTGCAAGACACGGTGCGGAAATTTGACATCGAGAAGCGCATCCGGTATAACCAGAAAGTCGCCTCTGCCGACTGGAGCTCTGAGCAGCAGCGATGGCAGGTCCAGGTTGACGTTGGTCGCGGTGAAGGAGAGAAGAAGCGCGTAGTGTACTGGGCGAAGTGGATGATTCTGGGCACGGGATATTACTCCTACGAGAAGCCCATGTTTGCGCACATTCCTGGCCTGGCAGACAACTTCAAGGGACAGACGATACATCCGCAATTTTGGCCTGAAGATCTCGACTTCAAGGACAAGAAAGTGGTTGTGATTGGTAGTGGAGCGACAGCTATCACGTTATTGCCTGCGCTGGTAGAGGGCGGTGTAGGACATGTAACGCAGTTGCAAAGGAGTCCAAGCTATGTCATGGGACTGCCTCAGCCGGGTAACAACTCCACACCACCGCTATGGCAGAGACTGCTACCCCAGTGGATGGTGCTGAAGTGGAAGCGTACGTTCAAAACTCCAACCCTTTGTAACATTCTACTAACCCATGCCAGGCTTCCAATTCACCCTCGCCCCCATCCTCCTTTACTACTTCTGCATCCACTTCCCCCAACGTGCCGCCTCCTTCATCCGTGGCGCCGCGAAGAAACAACTTCCGCCAGACTTCCCCATCGACCCGCACTTCAAACCGGGCTACAACCCATGGGAGCAGCGTCTCTGCCTCTGCCCTGACGGCGACTTCTTCAAATGCTTCAACAGCGGGCATGCCTCGATCGTAACCGACACAATCCAAAACGTTGTCGCCGACGGCATCGAGCTATCCAGCGGCACAAAACTCGATGCAGACATCATCATCACCGCTACAGGTCTGAACCTGCGCTTCCTCGGCGGCATTGACCTCGCCGTCGACGGCAAAAAAGTCGACGTCCCAAGCGAGTACATGTGGCGCTTTGCCATGCTGTCCAACGTTCCCAACCTGGGCCAGATCATCGGGTACTGGAATGCGTCGTGGACGCTGGGCTCGGATACCGCGAGCCGCTTGTTCACGCGCGTCATTAACCACATGAACGACAACGGATACACGGCTGCTATTCCCACCATCTCTGAGGAGGAGAAGAAGAACCCCCAGAGTATTAGTCCATTGAGCAGTACGTATGTGAAGAGCAGTCTGAGTAAGATGCCCAAGTGTGGTAACACTGGACCGTGGACACCGAGGGATAACTACTTCGTGGATAGCTGGCGCGCAGAGCGATGTGATCTCAATGATGGGATGAGGTTTGAGAAGGTTAGTACGTAGATTTGCACATATGTAGTATATCTTCTAGAGAGAGTCGGTATATACGTTTTTGCAAGAAACCTGACCTACAAGTACATGGGCTACGGTGGTGCTGTTCTTAAGCCAATGATGAACTGTCGCTGAATCAATGACTGTTTACGCTCCGAGAGAAATGTCTGGACGAGCATGGTGGATAAGTGTTCAGGTTTTCCGAGAAAGGGGAACATTGCAAGCCATCAAGGCACATGAATTTGAATACATCTCCTTTCCTTCTTACGAGGTACAGGTAAGACAAATATATACACGAAACTCTCTTCCACATTTCTACAGGTACTTGGCGAACCTGCTCCTGCTCACCCAGCCGAGGGCAGGCACATCGCGCTTGCTCATCTGCTTAACGCTCTCAGCATAGTCGCTGGTGCCCTTGTTCGGCTCGGCATCAGCAGACTTGCACGTCGGCTGCGCACCATTCTTGCCCAGCTTGCCGTCAACAGCGGCAAAGTGCTGCTTCTCAGATGTTGTGGCGATCATGTTGGTCGCGGCGTCCTCGGTCCATCCGTTGATGAAGTCGCCGTGCGAGCACCATGCAGCTCCGCACGCGAGCTTGCCGGGGAAGGTGCCGGACCAGCCGTTGGGCAGCACTTTGCGCAGGTCGTAGCGTACGGAGAAGCGCAGTTGAGGCATGGACTTCATGCCGGTGGGGCAGCGGTTTGTGGTGCCGTAGGTCTTGGACTTGTATGCGGTCTCGAGGGTTTGCTCGTTGACGCACTGGGGGAAGTAGAGGAGTTGCTGAAGGTGGGTGGAGCAGGTCTTGGAGGGGAAGCCGTTGCTGTCTACGGCAGAGGCGTCGTCGCCTTCGCAGAACCAGGAGGCTTGTGCATCTGCGGGCATGGCGCTCGCATTGGTGGCACTCGCGTCACCAGCGACCATCTTCACGTTTTGAGGGATGGCAACTTCGGCGGGTGTCTCGCCGAGGTTGTAGTACGCACTGAAGCGCATGACCGGAATAGGCTCGTAGGTTGAGCCGTCGGCGGTGTAAAGAGGTGTAGGAATCCAGTAGACGGACATATCGTTAGGATTCTGTGCGTTTGTGCAGCCAGCTTGGAGTTCAGCAGAGGTGTTTGTGTTGGCGGTGACGGCATCAGAGCCAAAGAACGAGTGCAAGTGAGACTTGTCGTACGAGCCAGGGAATACAATAGGATCGATGTTCTTAAGCATGAAAGGTGATGCGACGTTGACCTGGGTGTAGGCACTGGCGAGCTGGGCGAGCAGACCAGCGCTCAGAAGGAGGGAGTTGGAAGGAGACATCCTGTGTCTAGTGAATTGAAACGAATGTAAGTTTAGAAAAGAGTAAAGACTGAAGGTGTGGAAAGAACGGAATGAGTGAACTGCTGGAGTCGTTGTATGCGTTCGCAGGAGTAGTATTTATTCCTCAGGCCGGTGCCGGCATGTGCATAGCAATGCGAACATACTCTTCCTCTTTCGTGCTGTTCCTCCTAACTCGGTTTCAAGATCCTCGCACATCACTTGTCAAAGCAAGCTTTTTGAGCCGCACTGCCGTGCCCGCTTTTCTATCTTGACATCGCTAAAGGTTGAAAGCCACAGCTTGTCTTAAAACGTCTTTGGGTTGGAGATATAGCATAAATGCAGAACGTCGCAGCGATCCGTTGATTCTGACAGATGTCGTGATTGGTCGACGTTGCAGCTCAAAACACTAGCTCCCGTGTTGACAGTTTCGAAACGTACCCATTCATTTCGTTCCAAACGCCAAGGAGGGAGTCGGCAATGCATTGGTCTGTCAACCTGTGGCTCAGTCGTCTGCAAATGGTATTTACTCCGTAGATAGGGTCTGGATGCTGAAAATCCGATAGACAGCGGCTTCCCGTACGCTTGGTCGCTATTCGATCCTTCGCAGATATGGGCACCTCGCTCGTTAGGTCTTCTTCTTTTGATAGCGAACACAAAACGTTGACCGATTCTGCTCAGCAGTATTATAGGCCTGTCCTACTGAGCTGTGAGGACCAGTTTTGTGGACTTCTCCGACCCTTTCTCATAGTATAGTACATGTCTATGATTGCTGCTCTGCAAAGCTAGGGTAGCCGCACTGGCAATACCAAGCACGGTCTGAGCACCTGTTCCCTAAATAGTGCGCCATCGCTGATCGATGAAAAGAGAATGCCGCTTGTCATTATTGAGTGTACACCAAGCGCACTGGCTGGTTCCAGTGCCGTGACCGTTGGCAATATAGCCCTTGTATAGTGTTACTCTTGAGTCTAAGGGGAGAAGGAGCCACACCCAGAAGCAGTGCTGGAAAGGAGAAGCGTCGGTCCATGTGGAGCATCCGATTCCGAACATCGCGTCGGGCCATCAATCACAGTGTGGATCAGCACTTGAAGAATTGAGCAAGCAATATAGTTCCGAGGGCGATTTGAAGTTGCAGCGTCGTAGTGTCTGACAGTGAGCGTTAGGTGTAGGAAAGAACTTCGGTGTTCGACTTTCACCTTACCAAAAACGACTAGCCTTGTTCAGCACGCGTCATCACCATCTCCTATACATCCATGGTTGTGTATCCAGAGTCGCTCAAAAGATGCACCGAACATTATTCGTTGGTACACCTCCATTGATCTTGCTTTTGTCAATCTTCCTTTCCAGCGTTCAAGAAGTGCGGGCTAATTTGACACGCTGTTGCTTGTCATTTCAGGCAAATCGACAGTCCCTGCGTTTCTACCAACGATACGCCCTTTTAGCTACCCTTTCCCGTTCACCTCTGCCCTGTCCAAGTTCCTGCCAAGCACACGCAGAAAGTTTATACATCCTAGTTCCCCCATGAGTCACGCTCTTGAGTGTGATCCAACTTGACTCCGGCCCTGCCGTGCCTGTGAATTTCAAAGTCGCATTTGGTTTGAAGTCAGAGTCCCTGAGCAGGATACCCCGTGGATTATCTGGATGATCGGGCTTCGGGACGAACAGCGCTCGCAGACATGGCTTTCGTGTGAATAAAACGAGGCAAGTGCCATGTGTAATGATGTCTCGTGGTGGTTTCAAAAGACTTCTATGCCATCGCATGCACATCCCAAGTTAACTTGAATGCTCGTGAGATTCGATCGTACTGATCCATGTCAGTGAACTCACCTTCAGTGTTTGGTTCGAGGAAAACGGTGATCAAAAGTTGTTCGTCGGTTCCATTGGGCTGCATACGATGTTTGTACAGACTTTCGATCTTGTAAATACGTTGCATACCCGGTGTAGCATGAATTTGAACGTCAACGTTTGGTTTTCCGTGTGCATTATGCTGTTCAGTTTTACGTATTTTCATATAAATGAACACGCGATTTTCTTCACAGTATACTCTCCCAGGCCCCCATTCGTACGGCTCATAGTCCCCACCGATTGCTATTGACACATCCCAGTCATGCGAGATGATGGGCAACGCTGTTGGGTATTTTCGTGGTGGTGACGGTGGACGCGGTGTCTGAGAAGGACTTTCTTCAGAGTCAGAGTTTGAGCCACTCTGCGCAGATCTAGAATCTGCATTATGGTGGTAGGAACTGCCTTTGCTGTGTTCTTGTGGTCTCGCAGGGCGCAATCTTGTCTGGTCGTATTCTCTGCGTCGTTGTGGATCGCCGAGGATTTCCCATGCATTGTTTGCAGTTTTGGTAATCGCTTCGTTCTTGACTTTGTCCTCTTCTGGCAAATTCGTGCTTTTGTCAGGGTGATGCTTTAGTAAAATAACACGTTATGCCTTCTTGAGCTCTTCATAGGTGGTGCCTTGCGTTACACCCAGGTCCTCGTACAGTGTCGACATGTTGAGCGTTAGAGGTTACGTGCTGGACGCGGACGTCACGCGCACTTGCGCGATCGATGCGAAATTTAGGACCCTCCCAGATGAGTGCCTGCAATTACCCTTTGTTGCTTTCTTGGCTGTTAGGTAAGAGTGGGCTATGTAGTACAAAGACTCTAAAGATATCACTTCTTTGTTTGGTTCAGCGTGATTGAGCATTGCTCTGAGCTGGCGTTTGCTGTGGCATGGTCAGAGCAGATCGACACAAAAACAACAGAACGCTAGAACAAGAGTCGGCAAGACGGGAAACGATAGGTACAGCAGGACCAAGTGGTAGTGAAATCAAGAGTAATTCATCAACAAATCCCTTCTTTGAAAATCTGGAACTAGATGCTTTCTTTGAGGTGCTCGTAATGCCGAGCGCCCAGGACGCCCATCTGTTAGAATATTTCTGAGGCCATTTCGTAAACGAAAGACCCTACTTTCACTTCAGACCAGGATGAGGATGCGAGATCTAGATTTTTCCAATGCCAGCGTTCTTCTTGACAACCTTAGAAACATCTTTAAGCGAGGTAAGCTTGTACTTGTACGGAGCCTTGGTGAAGTTTCCAACTTGAGTGATGTTGACACGAGCTTTGCCGAAGTCGTTCTCTGTGAATGTATAAGTTTGTTTGCTTTGGATTTTAGTGGTGAATACTCACTAGCACCAAGATTGGCAAACCCATCGATCTCGAAATCTCCGTCAGGGCTGGTGTTAGGGCTGTCCTCCGGAACGACTAGGCCGTATGTGCTCAGTGCCTCTTTGGTCTTGCCGGTAAACACGTTGCCCTCTACGAGCATCTGGTTGTCACTTCGGCTGTGGATGGCCTGGTATAGGAAATCATGGTATAGGTTGTTGTAGATGTGTTGGTGACCAAAACGACCAGCAGGACCGCGGGTACCGGACTTTCTCCAGTAGTTGTGGTGGTAGGTCACATGGAGATGGCCAGTGTCAACGTCCCTCAAAGCATCGCTGTTACCGATCAAAGAGCTCTTCCAGTGGTCATGGAAGTAGTTCCATGAAACAGTGATCCAATCACTTGCACGCACGATATCCAGCTGCCCATCATAGTAATCAGGACCAATCTCAACGGAAATCTCAGAGCTAAATTCTGCCATTTGTTAACGATGGACGGGTCGATTGATTTGGGTTCGTTCATACCATTGTGGTCAATCCAAACACGGGTACTGTTCTGAATGGTAATGCCGTCGTTGTTCACAATCTTGCGGATGGCGAAGTTACGCAGGATGACGTTTGTTGCATTGACGATCGAAATTCCTGCTCCAGTGATCTCAGCGCCTTTGCCAGCACCTATGATCGACTTGTTGCTTCCAGGTCGCAGGCGGGCCGTCAAGTTGAACTTGCCCTTGGCATAGATGATCTTTGGCTCTGTACCAGCAACAGCAGAAACGAGGGCATCCACAGAGGAGACAGTGACAGTTTGGCTCTTCTTTCCTTCGCCGCCGGTAGTCGGTCCAATAGGGTTGTCCTTGGCGAAGCCGACCAGACTGTAATCAGCTTCCGAGGGAGCGGCCGTGGCCAGAAACGCGAGGGAGAGAAGGGAAATGAGTGAGAACTTCATGTCTTGACTAGAAAACAACTTTAAAAGGACCGAAGAATCTCTGACTACTTGGATTCGGACCGTTGAGTATGCTACTTATACTCTGAAGTACCCCAGGAAATATACATCTTGAGTCCAGGTTGTCGGAACGCCATCGTAGCTCGATTGTAATTCTTCCGGTGCAACACCTCGTGGCGCACAATGAACCAGGGATAGAAAGGCTGAATGTGCGCACATGCAGTCAGTGTTTTTGCTGCAACTCTGCCATTCATCATTGACAAGCCGAGTCGTGGCATCAAGCAACGAGATGAGATGTACCATGGCTGACAGAAGTGATGCTGAGTGGTGGAACAATCGAACCCCAGATTATCCAGCGTCGAAGCGGAAAGATCGACCGTCTTGGAAATGCGGGATGAACACTTGGCAGGCGGAGATACCTGCCAAGCACCTACATGCATCAGTGCTTCCATCACCCTAGTAGTATTTTCGTTCTTGGCGAGATGAGCAGACTATCATCTCTGTCAGCCACGGTGCTCTGTTGGCTGTGCATGTCGCCTGTCGTGGATACTTGGACCCCTCCGCGGCCGCAACACTAGTTCAATTAGACTACACAGATATCGTCAATCAGTGAGCGAAGTGTCTACAATAATACTAGGGTATTTTCACCCTCATTTTCTCATTCTCCCGAATTATACAGTATGACATGCTATGCATTGTCTCATATGAAGAATTGTGCAAAACCAACTCCCGATTTTCACATCACTACAACTCATCTCTCACTTGCTGATATTGATGACTTCAATTTACCAGCTAGCAAGTGTGGCCTCCAGATCATTCGCATGAAGACAGTATGCTAATAGCAGCTTTCAAAAGTCTTAGTACAGTACTTGGATCTTACTATTCATCCTCTTTCGCTTGGGAAAGTCCACTAACTCCCACAGTAATATGGCCGATGAAGACTAACCTAAAGATAGTTCGGTCTAATGGCTTGTCTTCAATCAGTCCAATTCTTCCAGATAGAGTCCATAGTCTTTACGGACTCTCGATTTCTTACATTTCGCAAAACTCCATCTCAACGCCCACGACAACTGCATAGCAAGTGACGGATCTACATACGATGAAACCAGCTCAGTCTCCAAATACTTTCCTACGACAACAGTGATATCAACATCGGCCGTTTCATCAGAAGCTGCCACTAATATGGAAACATCCTTGCACTTGGCCTCTATTCTATCAAGGAAATATGGCAGCGGAAAACCCTTACCCAAACGATAAACATCGCCTTGATAACACATGAAAGTCTGATAGTTATCAACATCTGGTAAAAGCCGATTCCAAAGCCTTTGGAGATTTAGTGCATTGTGTTCTGAATTCCATCCACATATACATGAAGCCTTCTCTGCATGGATCTCCAGGTTGTGCAATCTAGGGCCAAAAGTAGACGAGGGTAGTATCGTGGAGGGAAAGGAGGTTGATGAACTCATCTTGATGGTTGGTATTAAGTTTAGTTTTACTTTCTATCTTCACATAGATGCAAGAGCGTGGAGCGGTTTTAATATAGCAATACCGGATGATGAAAAATCCTTTGTGATCCTGGCAGGGTCAAAATTCGAGACAATGAACAATACCTCTTGCGTTGGTCTCTAGCTAAGAAAGGAATTCAACGCATTCGAACAGTGCTGTTCAAATACATGATGTCCAAAGGCAGAACAGAGTCCACGTTTCTTATTTTAAAATCTGGGAAAGAATGTCTCAGTTAGTTTTCCCTTGCGCCATGTTTCAAAGTGTCCGGTAGACCAAACAAGTAAAGAGACTGCGGGCAACAACAAGACAAACAAAAACGTGGATGAAAGAATGACTTTTGTGTATTGTGTTCCTCAAGCCTCTACTTTGTCGTTGCCGGAAGAAGGTGGTAGTCTCTCGCCCAGCCAGCCCGGCCAGCCCGGCCACCCTGCCACATAAAACCCACAACCCAACACCCAAAAAGGTCCTGAGAGAGCTACAGCAGCAAAAAAACATGGACTCGCGGGGAATCGAACCCCGGACCACTCCCAGGCTAGATTACAGGCTTCATTGAAGCTGCGATGCTAAGGGAGTATTATACCACTAAACCACGAGCCCGTGGATGAGCTATTACTCCTTTGATGAAAAAATGGTATCTTACTCATAACTTAATCAGTTTTGCAAAAAGCGCTGACTGTTATGTGGGAGTCTCAATGCTACGAAGTATTGTTTCCAGTGGTGGGGCTCGAGCAGAATCTTCACCCGTCCGCGGCGTCCCACATTCCACGAGCATCGAAAATCCACCCCAAAGCTGTGACTAGTTTTTAGATAAGTTGTGACAAACAGAAGCCTGGGACAGGCCACAAAGCTTTAACGTATTCGAATATCTGAATTTTCCAATACCGGAGATCAATCGCCCGCGAGTTTGAGAGTCCATCTCTTAACAATGCGAGGCGTTACCATACTCCGCGAAAATCAAAATACGAACCCTCGATACTCCGCCACTAGTGATGATGTATATTTTAGTATCGCCCTATGGCTGAGCACTTGGTTGTTGCGACTCGAAAAAGAACGATGATGTGCGCAGAAGGCTCGGGCTGTGTCCTTCCCACCATGTAGGCATTCGGGCTCGCAACGGTGTCCGAAGCTGATGTAGCCCTCAGCCTAATCTGCTCAAAGCTGAGACTGCAATTTCGCTTCCCGGTGGCGTGGTGCTGACAGCTGAGGTTTGGTACATCTACCTCGGCATGAAGTCGAAGAGCGATCATCAATGAACACAATGCCTCACATCTCAGCACCTGCCGTTTCCACCGCGTTGTTCGACGTACATGGCGACAAGCCAGTCCACTATGGCATCTTACTCTTCCCTGGTTTCCAAGCGCTGGACGTTTTTGGCCCTCTTGATGTCTTCAACTCACTCGCCATGCTGTACGATTATCCGATGAGACTTACCAATCTCGCTGCGACTTCTGGGTCGGTGTCGACCCATCATCGATCAACCAGCACCCTCGTACCAGCCCAGTCACATCCGCTGTCACGCTTCTCCGAAGATCTGGTTGTTGATCGCACGCTTGAGGAGCAGCTAAAGATCCAAAAGTCTGCGGAGGACGGCGAAAGAAGCGAGGAGGCTATTGATGTTCTCATAGTACCTGGCGGTGTCGGTGTGCGCGGAGATGTGATTGCAGAAATCGAGTTCGTAAAGAAGATGTATCCCACGCTCAAAGCTGTTCTTTCTGTATGTACGGGCGCGACCATCCTAGCACGAGCTGGTATATTAGATGGTCGCCGCGCAACAACAAACAAACGCGCGTACAAGTGGGCGACCAGTACAGGGCCAAATGTGAATTGGGCAGCAAAAGCCCGCTGGGTGGTTGATGGGAACATTGTGACCAGCTCAGGTATATCCGCTGGCATCGATGCATCCTACGCCTTCGTCGCATTGAACTATGGGGAAGGCGTTGCAGCAAATTTGGCTGATAGCGCAGAGTATGTGAGATGGATGGATCCTGAGCATGATCCTTTTAGCAAGAGATGGAATCTCACACAAGACTGAAAGAGTCGGTACATTTACGAATCTATTCGCAAATTGTGACCATTACTGGGCAGGCTGATAGCACCCACTCAATTCGGTGTGGAGGCTTCCAGTGGCGGTGAGCGATTATCACTATGTGAGTTTGTGAAGGGGCCATTTCACTTACCACAGCTATCGTGATCAATACACACAATAGCAACGATGTATCAGCTGTACGTGCACCTGCTACTTATTCTAATCACCGCTTTTCATGCGAACTCTACATACCCTACTCTCCCCATCCACCGCGTTGGTCCCAGCCTACTATGATGCAGCATCAGCGTCGATATAGAGTTGCACCTGGCGCGAAGGTCAAGCCTCGAACGCCGGATCGCTTCACTCCTATTCTTGTAGACATTCGAAGCAAGCTGGGTGATGACTGGACGTTTTATAAAGAATGTATAGACGGCATCGTTGATGCAGCAACCAACCAACATGACACTACAGCATGGCTCGAGCAGATGCACCAGCTTGTCGAAGGTAACGATAGAGTTGCATCCAGTCATTCAGGCATACTTTTCCTTCTCCAGGATATGGGTATCGAGGTGGAGGGACGACACAAATGGAGTGAAGGCGGAGACGGCGTTGTCGGTACGTATCCTTCACCTTCACTTTCAGCCCTAGAATCATCCACGGAAAACTCAGCACGCAATGACAACGTCGCTTTTTTCCAAGTGCAGCCGCATAACATGATCTCTCCACTTCCTCACCGACCGTATCAACCCGGCACAACTTTCACCGCTCCAGCACCACATCCTCCACAGCAGCAGCAGCATGGCCTCATCGATTCAAAATTTCAGGTACTGCCTTACGACTTCCGTTTTGCAAACGCCTCAGAGCTCCCTGCGCTGACCTTTCCCAAGGATCTCAGAGCTTTCCACTATCCCCCCGAGCAGGTCATCATGACCGAGGATTACGTACCTCCAGCACCAGATCCATTGAAGAAGGGCTCGAAAGATCCTGTTTTCTTCCAAGATCCGAACCTCAAAGGGAATGTTGTTAAACACTTCACTCTTACACATCAAGAGTGTAAGAACGACGGTAGTGTCGACGTACGCTCGAAGACAAGCATACACCAAATGCGAGATCCTGCGCTATCTTACGGCCCTGAACATGACGACTTGCGAGTATACAAAGAGCAGTCGGAAGGAATCAAGGAGGACAGTGTTGGAGATTTGAGACGCACAAAGCATGTCTTCAGAGGGGACTTTTGGCCACCTTGGAATGTGCGTTTTGACCTTGAGCTATGAGTAAACAGAGTGAAGGATGTGAAAATTTCACTTGACGGAGGACTTTCTATCTTAAGAAACATTGAATCTCACACGACTCAAAGCCTATTTTGGGGAAAAAGACTTGGACAGAAGAGACAAAGGAAGCTACTCGATCGATAGGAGCAAGGAGTATTAATCAGCACTGACGGTATTTATCTGGTGTGGGCTGGTGGTTGAGATACCCGGAAGGTGATTCCAAGTAAATCTTCCGCAATGAACATGCGTCAAAGTTGTGTACAGCAGTACTGAGTTCCCGAATTCCCATCTCACAGATCTTTGACCACGCGCTGCACAACCTCATCAAGGTTCTCTTCTTTCAGTCCCAATAGCTCATTTGCGAATGCTTCTCTCTTCTTCCAATCCGCAGCGACAACTCCCCAAATAGCAACCACTTCCTCTCGAGCGTCATGGTCTCCATCCAGCATCTTCGGCCTGACCTTCTTCAGGCCCTCTTCGCTATCCTCGTTGATTCTCTCGAACTTATCACCTGTGGCCTTCTCTAGCGCAGCAAGAATCTCGAGCTGTGTGACATGAAGACTATGGACATACAGTAGCTTGTTCTCAGTCTCTTGTGGCTTTTCCAGAATCTTGACTACGGCTTGTCCGATGAACGGGAGCGTTGACGCAGAAAACTTGATGTCGCCTCCGTCAAGTAAGTAAGCTTTCCGTCCCCGGACATCAAACTTTAGCAACCCGTTGCCCAGACCCCAGTCGAAGAAGTGGGCATTGATTAAACTCGTCCAAGTCAGCTTCCCCTTCTTACCATCACGCTCCTTCTCCTGCAACTCGACTAGGTAGTCGCGGATACCCTTCTTGCCTTTCATCAGCGGCAAGATCTCGTTCGTCTTCTCGTCTGCGGAATCGCAGCTGCCAAAATCAGCGGGCATTACTCGCTTCACGCCGCTCTTGAAAGCAGCATCGATGAGCTTTCTTTGCTGTTCCACTTGGCTTCCAGCAATGGCGATGACGAGAGCGTCGATTTCCTTTTCTTGGAGTTCTTTGGCGATGGCGTCAACGTTCAGGTCGTCTGGCACAGTAATGACGCTGGTCTTTGGATATACTGATTTCGAAGATTGGCGATTGATGACCCACACGTTGAATTCAGAAGATTTCAGAGCTTCGAGGACTGGCTTGCCTAAGGTCCCTGTACCGCCGATGATGGCGATGTTCTGGATAGTGGACATCTTGTCTAGCTGTACTGGTGTTTTGTGGTATTATTGAGAGTTTGATTCTGGATACCTCAAGCTGCAAAGGAGCTAAGACGACTTTATACTTGAATGCAATGACGTTGGTGGGGGACGGTCTGCTCTGTGGGGAAAGGACGTGCGCTACCCGGCGCTGCAGCGAAACTCGGAATGCTCGTATGCTTATGTGACATTATTCCGCGAACGCTCCGAACATCTTTCATCTACGCCTTTTTGCTCACTTAGTTTCACAAATTACCAGTCGCAAAAATCCGTAGTATCCAAGAGGGCGCAACGGAGAAGAAGAAGATCGTAGACAAAGGGCGCAGATTGTGGTTGCTGCCTTGTACTGCGACCCTGGATACCTCTATCCTCCTCGTCCATCTATGTCAAGCACGTGCATATTAAACCACTCTTGAGAAGGGTTGCTCCTACAGGCAGGTACAAGCCTGATCAATTGGCATCAATGTAGTCGAATTTGCAGTAGAAGTGATCTATAGCTGTGCTGTTTAGTTGTTCTGGTGTAATGTGCGATTCCGGATGGCTGAGCTCCAAAGGTAAATAAGAAGCAACAAACGACTGACACAAGAGCTGGTATAGG
This sequence comes from Neodidymelliopsis sp. IMI 364377, assembly GCA_027946375.1. Classification (NCBI taxonomy): domain Eukaryota; kingdom Fungi; phylum Ascomycota; class Dothideomycetes; order Pleosporales; family Didymellaceae; genus Neodidymelliopsis; species Neodidymelliopsis sp. IMI 364377. The sequence goes on along the minus strand of JAPEUT010000091.1, from coordinate 39,367 downwards.
TAACTCGATTGCTGAAACCGAATGTTAGACGCGACATATACTTGTGGAAAAATGTCTGAGAAGCTGAGCCTTACGGTTCTTCCTCGAGGTGGTTCGACCTCAGTCACGCCATCTCATTCATCTTACGACACAACACACCACTTCGGCAGGCTGAGATGCACCCCGCGCACCATGGGTGCCTCGTCGAGAGATGATAACGTGCATTATAAAGGTATCGGGTTTCACTGGCCAAAGAAAAGTATACACCGCTATCAACATCAACTCAGGTGCGACGACCAGCTTGCAACAACAATACCATTTGGAGGAAGCAACGACCCACAAAAGCTTCGACTCTACACCAGTCTTCGTACCAACCGCCCAGCATGGCTCCTCTACAGCGCCGACCAATGCAGCACATCGACCGCCGAGACTTGTACACAAATCTTGAGACAAGGATACAATACCTGCAATCGTTTCTAGACTTCAGCTCACGTATGTACGACTTCTCTAACGTGATCCAAGTGCTGATTGTTTGAAGGCGACATAGAGAACCTCGTTACTGGCGCCAAATACATACGAGCACTCATACCTGCCGTAGTGAACATTGTTTACAAGAAGCTGTTGCAATATGACATTACTGCACGAGCTTTCGAGACACGATCAACATCATACGAGGGACCTGTCGATCCTAACCTCAACGAGACCTCACCCCAGATCATGCACCGCAAGATGTTCCTCCGTGGGTACCTGAACAAGCTGTGCAGCGATCCTTCCAAAATGGAGTTCTGGGAGTATCTCGACAAAGTGGGCATGATGCACGTTGGGCAGGGGCGCGCACACCCTTTGCACGTCGAATACGTGCACATTGGTGTCACACTGTCGTTTGTCCAGGACATTCTGACCGAGGCCATTCTCTCGCACCCAAAAATGAGAATGGAGCGCAAGATCGGCCTTGTCAAGGCCCTGTCGAAGGTGATCTGGATTCAGAACGACCTGTTTGCGAAGTGGTACGTTCGCGATGGCGATGAGTTCACAGGTGAGACGCTTGTCCCGGAAATTGAGCCAGAGGGCTATCTGCATGGCAAGAAGATTCTGCACGATGGGAGCGAAAGCGAAAGTGAGATTGAGGATGCGGCCATGGCAGCTGGGTCATGTCCTGTCAAAAATCTGGCGACTCAACCACACGGCCACGGCACGCTACGGATGAGTATGGAGAGAGTGAGCTTGGACGAGTCCCCACAGAAAGATGGAGTGGGTGTACCGGAAGCCGAAAACATCCGCCCAGGTTCGGCGTCGCCAACATCGCCCAGTGGGAGAACATGCCCTGCGAGCACGATACCTCGAGCGGTGAACAGCAGCGCATAGTTGTCCGGTGAACGGTTCCTGCAGCCATAAATGTGGAGCAACGGACTCTGGACACAGTTCTGAAAACGGACTTCCTTTGAGGGCCTTGTAGATAATTTTTCCGCACACTCATCGCATTTACGCAGACCCACTGGTACTTGAGGTACTCACCGTCATGATCGGCTTGAATCGAGGCCCGCAAGGACGGGAATTTATGTGCGCAAGGGATACGGTAGCTAGTTGGCTAGTATTGTACATAGTTAGACAGACACTGGTACCTGGATCCAGGCGTAGAGCGACCACGGCAGCTCACATGATCGTTATGGAATTGCATCTTATCGCAGACCTCCACACCCATCGAAGCTGTGATTTGTGTTCTGGAAAAGACGAGGCGATCTATCGTTTCGCGAAATCACGGAGAGCCCGAGATTCCGGTTGGCCTCTAGTAGCGATGGACAATACCGGACAGGTACCCGTGTGCCGCGGCCTAGCTTCGGAGAGCCAGCAGCAGCACGCCTTGAAGCTGGACGTTTGCGTGGCGGCGGCCAGCCTCACGCTCACCGACTGACTGCGGGAGCTTTGGCGACCACTCCAGTGTGCATGCGCATGGGAGTGCCCCGCATAAAGGCAAGGTCGATCCTTTTGTATGGCCACGAGCCAGCGCATCATGGTGTTGAGTCGTTTCAGCGTGGCTGATGGCATGTGGAGCCGGGCAGCCCAGAAAGCAGTAGAACAGAAGTGGCGCTTGGCGCTTGGCCCTTCGATCGACCTGACAGAGAGTTGCGCAGGTCGATGTTACACGGCGACGACGCGGCCCACCCCGCTCAGATTGATTGCGATGCGCTCTGAGCGTTTGAGAAGTGTACTCGCCAGGAGGCATCTGGCTGCGCCGGCGAGCCAGTGCACCGCGGAGTCGATGCGAGACGTGACATAACGGCGCTGAGACAGTTGTCTACCAGCAAACGTTGGACAAGTCAGCCAAACTTAGTGATGCGCCCCAGAGCCAAGAGGCCCACAATGATGTATGCCCAAACCTTGACGACTCACATGCCATGCAGCAAGTGGCATCTGCGAAGGCGCACACACGACGGCGCACATCGCGAGCGCTGCACACCACTCGGTCTCACGGGGGAAAGCAGTAAGATAACGTGCAAAATTCCCTCATGATGTATTGCTTCGCCAACAGCCAAGCGGCATTCCACGGTAGGAACTGTATGACACGAAGCCAATCGCAGCCGATCAAGGGGGCGGCATCCTTGTGGTGGCTGCGCGCTTTGGGACTAGCGCCCAAATAAGCGTGCAGCTCTCCATAGCAAGAGCGGTCCCCCAACTTCGCAACTTCCCAACTTTGGTCGCAAACAACACAACCAACATCTCCCCCTCACACCCTCCCCTCCTACCACCACCTCTTTGAACGGCTTCCTGTAGCGCTGCAAAGCTGCTGCACGCCCGTCTCTCCCCGGATCGCGATCTGTTCACCCAGTATTCGGATTCCCCAGTGTTGATTTTCCCATCCATCGGCCGATCTTCGCTCTTGGACACCACGTCACCACAACATCTTAGTTGCCTGTTGTTCCCCTTCTCGCACTCCCTCACCACCCCTTCTTGATACCCAGTACCCCTTTTTAATAGTGCGCAATTTTCACCACGCTTCCTCGCGACCTCGCGCACTTCACTGTCGCGCCTGCCACGACGTCATTCAACGACGTGACTGACTTCTGGACTTGAATGCGCCCGACAGTTGCCACGACAGATGAACGCTGTTGTCTCTAGGCTTCCACTTCTTCACTCACAATGCAGTCCATGTTCCGCCTCCCATGGAGTACGGAGTCGCCAGGCGACAAAATCATGGAGAAGGCTACACTGCACAAGTCAAGACCGATGCCGGTTGTTGAAATCCCAAATTTCATGAACCAAATCAAGCGCAAACGGACTGACAGTCCCGAGCCGGCATCGACGCAGCATGTCGTGAAGAAGTGGAAGAGCGCGCAGGGCGATGTGAGGCCAGTGGCGGCGAAGACTAGTGCCAGCATGACCAACTCTGTGGCAACAGAAACCGCAAAATCCGAAGATGCACAGGACGCCCCCAAGGCTGCTTCTGCGGATGTTCTGGATTCGCGGCCAAAGGCGCAACTCCCGAGAAAGGACAGTGTACTCAAGAGCAAGGCTTCGAAACCGCAACAGACAAATGTGAAATCTGAAAACGTCAACACTCCCGCAGCTTCTACGGATTCAAACTTGACCGCTGTTCAACAAGCGATTGAGGCACAGATCAACTACGAGATCCTGCTGAAGCACAACGAACTTCGTCTCGTCGAGCAGGAGCTAGCCAAGTGTCAAGTCTCGTTGGAACAGCTGAGGCGATGTTCTATGATTCCATTCCCTGGTACTGAGGGTCTGTCTGAAGACCTCAGCCGAGGTGTTGGAGCTGCTCTGCAACCGCCTTCTGGCTACACAGAGCCGCAGTTCGCAGCACCTTGGGGAGTTACCGATGGTCCATACACTCGTCATTACGCCAAGTGGTTGATCTCGGACATGCAGTTTGATCCCATGTCTGAACGTGCGCTCGCTCAGCAAGCTCAGAGTTACTTTGGTATTGGTGAGGGCAGGACGACGCGCGGCAGCTTCGGTGACTATGGTCATGCGAAGGGCCGCACGTCAAGAACTTCAACTGGAATGTTGAAGCTCGCGCCTCTCGGTGAAAATCCAGCACCAGCTCCAAAGATTGACCCTCTGCTGCACAAGCGTTCTACCGACGGTCAGTGGGTACGACTCTACTGCGCTCAGTGCGGCCACAGCAACTTTTCCAACACGCAAGGCTTCCTCAACCACTGCCGTATCAAGCACAGCCTGGTGTTCAAGAGTCACGACCAGGCAGCCATCGCATGTGGTGTTCCTGTGGACATCAATGAGGCTGGCCAACCGATCACGGCGACTGAGCCGGTCAGCACCCCAGCTTCCACGCCTGCAGTGTCGTTCCCTATCCCCGCCACCCCTGGTATCGTCAATCCTCTGGCAGCTCAAGGCAGCCTGTCCAAGCAGGCCAAGGATGTGCACCGTGATTTCAACGCAGCACCACGCCAGGAGTCAAACGTTGTCTCAGCCAACTTCACCGGCTCGCTGTCCACGCCGCATTTGAGTGCTCTGGCTCAAAAGCGAGGCTTCGAGGGTAACTTGAAGGAGCTCGTCACTACGGCTCGATCCAAGGTTGACCTTGACACGATAGAGCACTCGGATGACGATCTCGCGGACACCACTGCAGCTCCGACCCCGGTCAGTGCCAACCCGCCCCAGCTAGCGCGCCTCCCCGTTAGCGCCCCCAACAAAGCGCCTGCAAGCAAGGCTCCCTTGGCACGACCAGGCAGTAAGAAGGGCAACCAAGCCAGTCACGCCCGACTTCCGCTTTCGTTCCCATCGCCCGTCAAGTCAGAATGTGATGAGCACATGCCAGACTCGCCGTTGGATCTCAGCCCTCACACGGTTGAATCCAACCCCGGTCTAGTGAGTGATCACGATGACGACGACGACGATGAGGACGACGCGCACAGCCAACCTGACTTCATGCTCCACGACGATGTCGTCGTCGAGGATGCGAGCGATGTTGAGGGCTCACACGAGCGCGCAAGCTCTCGTCACGGGTTGAACAGCTGTTGCGAGAAGGGTGAGATGAGCCACAAGCATTAGACGGTGGGGCGGGTTAAGTCAGGCTCCCTGTCGCTGTCAGAAATGATTTATGCTTACGGCTTGTTGTTACGTCTTCCCTTCTCGCCTTTCTTGCCTTTAGAATTTACGCTTTTGTTTCCTCCTTCGACACTTGTCGTCGGCTATACATGATACCAACCTTTTCCGTTGGCAGTTTGTTCTCAGACGCCCTCAAGCTTTTCAACGGCTTGTGCACGTCTGCTTTTCGTCTTTGCTCTCTGCTATTTTTCGTCATCGATACCCCGGCTCGATGATTCTCCAAAATCTACATGTCAGAAAAATCTCAACTCTCACGCGCGCCTGAACGAAAGGAAAGGTGTTCTCTAGGCGCTGGATCACGTCTTTGTATTATCATCACTTGTATGAATCGGTATAGGATGGGTCTATGTCTGGTTAGAGGAATGCCTTTGTTTATGAAGGTGCTGGTACGCTTTTTTTGTACCAACTATATTTGACTCGAATAGTCAGCAAAATTCTGCGAGCGCGTTTTCGCTATTGTACATATCTTAATGCTAGCGATGACGCGAATACTTTGAAATTGCAAACATTGGATATCATTATACTTGTGCAACATGTACGCCGCTTTACCTCGCACGTTCGTCTGCTGTCTTGTGCGTGACTTCTACCGACCCTTGCAGCTTTGTGTGGAAACTGGCAGTCTCATGGTCTCCTCCCTGCGTAGCCTACATTGATTGTTCTTCGAGACTCCCTGCAGCCTCTTGTTGTGTGTTGCACACGAACTGTCTGCTAACTTGTCGTGTGCTCAATACCTTCGTCTACATGTCCCATGCTTCATTCCAGCCTTTCAACCCATGAACGTAAGTGCCTGCGATATGTCAGTCCTCTCCCTTTATAGCTGCAACGACCTTGTGTGGGCCATATGTCTCCTCATAACCCTGCATCCTACACCCAACACATCTCCACCCTATGAGCCTTATCTACCCTCTTTTTCACAGCCCAAAACAAATATAGACTTACAGCCATAACCACACAAGCCAAACTCACATACGGGCTCAACCTCTCACCCACCCTTGCGGCCTTCCATATGGGGCTGACAAAGTAGTTTTCCTTGTTACGGTCGATGATGCTAGGAAAGACGTAGTGCGCGTAGGTTGCGGTGCAAATTGTGAGGAGGATGACGAGGAGGAGCGATTGGAAGTTGAAGAGCGCGGTCTGGGGGAGATTAGTATTTGGATTACAATAGCTGAGCAGGTGTAGCGCGTACCATTTCAGCGACTTGTGTTTACAGCGTATGTAGTAGGGCCCAAGCTGTGTTTCGTTTTAGAAGTATGTGTGTAGTTGGTGCCTTGTATTGTTCAAATGAACAGTTGACGTTGTCGTTGCTGCGAGCGAATGTTCGGCGGGGACAACATGCGCTGAGGGAGGGTCTGGCCTGTGCGTGCATGCATGATCGTCATTGTCCATCGCGTCTCCACGCGCAAACAACTATACACCAACACCCAAGATTTCAAAGTCAGAGTCGTTGCGCAGCGCAACCTGGTCACCACTCTGCAACCATCTGGACTTGTCGATCTATCTTGTTGTCTCGATATTAGAGCTACGACTAACGCATAGCACACAACAAGCTGCAACTGCAGCGCAGCAGGCGCAACATATCTACTTTTGTTTGCGTGTAGAACAAGCTTCGACCAAGAAGACGTGTCGCACAATAGATTCGGGAGGGTAGAAACCGCTCCGGTCAGCACAACATGACGGAGGTGCGCATGCGACTGCGCCAGAAGGGACAGCAGTTCCCCACACAAGACTGTAAGCACCTTCACTTCTCACTTTAACCTCATCATACTGCGCTTTTCTCTGTGCTACCATCATATCTTCGCCATTCTCTACGCTCTTTGTCCCCGAATATTCTTGCACCTGCATCTCGAGCCCACTGTATTGCACTCCAGCAAACAGCATAGTCATAATCATCGCAATGCCGGCGCCAATCCTCCCACGCGTGCCACTTCCACCAGCTCTCAAGAAAAGAACGACCCAGTTTAACAGACCCGAAGTAGAAGCCTTCCTCCTCGCTTTCGGAGACAATGACTACCCTCTCCCTGAGACAGTGCGTGTCCTCGACGAAATCATAACCGACTACATAATCGAAACCTGCCACGAAGCGGCGTCTGTTGCACACCATGCTCGCCGAGCCAAGATCAAGCTCGACGACTTTAAGTTCATGCTGAGGAGAGATACCGGAAAGCTGGGCAGAGTGTCAGAAATGCTGGAAACGGACAAGGAACTCAAGAGGAAGAGGAAGGCGTTTGATACAGATGAGGGAGCAGTGCTACAGAAGGGTGACGCCAAAGGTGAGGACGATGAAGGACAATCCGCGGCGAAGAAAGGAAAGGGTGGAGACGACGATGGGGAACGCAAAAAGAAGAAGAAAAAGAAGGATAAGGGTGCGAAGAGCGAGAAGTTCAGAGATGATGAGAGCGTGGCGTAGGATAAGCGCCGCATATTTAAGAATCAGAGGCGCGACTCTGACAGCTCTGATACCATGTCGAGCGGTACTGTTAGATGAGGGGTCACGGGCGACGAAGCGATGTGCTGTGATGCACTCGACCCACCTCATGGATCTTGAATTTCCAGAAACCGTCTACTCGAACTCTACTCGACACAAACATCTTCATCAGCAATTTCTCCTTCGGAGAACAGACAAGGCTAGTTGGCTCACTGCAGTTATAACGCAACTGGGCCTCTGTCTAGGTTCTACAAGTACCAACTGCATCTTTGGATCTGTACCGTAACAAAAGCCAAGGAATACCTGCATTACAAACGGCGTTCGGGTCATTTTTCTATATACCAGCATCAATAGGCGCTTCATCAAGCGCTGAAATAGGACGAGTTTATGACTACGTTCTTCTACGTGTTGCCACCCCAACTTGTACTGTAAAATCCAAGTGATGATACCTAGCGGACTATTTTTGCCTGTTTCTAGTTGTCCTCGCGTCCTGGGTTAGTACAGCAGGTTATTCACCTCGATGAGCTTACACGATACTCATCATCATCTACACAGCAGCAACCTCTATCGCGCGTGGGAGTCTAGCAGGCAGAATTTGTGGGGAAATGAGAGGTTGGAGCACTGCAATCTGTAGCGCAGACTTATGGGCTTGTGGTTCTATAGGATTGTGGTTGAAACAGTATGATACTCCCACAGCAACGTGCACTGCAATCTTTAGCGCGGGGGAAAAGGTGCATGGCTGAGCACAAGGCCTGATTTGCCAGAAACTCTCAAGGCGCCTACCCCAAAGAATCGCATTGTCTTACGTGTGCACTGCAATCTCTAGCGTAGAAGAGAGGACATGAGGTTACAGGCATCGGCCGTGTACTGCGATTTCTAGCGCGCAAGAGAGGAGAAGAGAAGAGGAGATACAAGGCTGAGCAGATACCAAGCGGCGCCTATCCTAAACAGTTGCATTGTCTCACGCATGCACTGCAATTTCTAGCGTGAAAGAGGAGCTCCACGAGGCTGAGATATTTAGCTAGGCTGCAAGAAAGTAATGGTCGCTTTTGGCATTGCAAGCTCTCAGCAAATGCATCTTCCTCGGCTTCACTACGAGGCCAGTCTATTCTTGATGTACTTCGTAACGACTCTGGGTTGGTTGCGGGCCGTGAGGCTCGTTGGTGAGTTATGTTTGTGTTGCCCTAGAGGTGCCTTAAACTGGGCGTATGTTTGAACTTTGAACCTTTCAGTAGGTCGATATATGGTCCTATACGTTCCTGGTATGTCCTTTGCGTGTAGAGTATGTGTTAATATTGATCTTGCTCAATAGTTGCCTGTTGTGATCAATTCTTGCTCTCACCCAGTATGCGCATGCTCAAGCTCAAGATTAGAAGGACGCATTTGAACGTTGAATGATGTTTCATTGGTTGAGCTCTTGCGCCCAAATGCTCATGCTCATGCTTCACAGGCCTGCGATGATCGTACACAGCCTCAGACAACTCCAGTGATGCCCGTTTGCTGCGCGCAGGTCACTTTTCGCCGCTACTCTACATCGTCATGCAGGGTTCCCCATGCCCAGTTGGCGCCCTGCACTGGCTCCTCGTCGTTCTCTCCGTTCTTTTCCGTGCTTGCAGTGTTGGTGTTGCCGTCTATCATATTTGCGAGCAACACTACACCCATGCATTAGTCAAAACGCCAGTCCCAAACTCTTGTAAATATGCTCATAAATCATGTTCAGGCCTCCTGTTGCCTCTGCTGCCTACCCTTGTTGCCGCCCCTTCGGTCACCGCCCTGTTTCCTGTCACCGCCCTCCTTCTGGTTGTCGCCAGCAAGAGCGTCGCCGCCGCCGAGGGTAAGGGCTGCAGTTGCGAGACGGTTCGAGAGATCGATCTGGGTGCGAATGGTGTTGGCGAGGTAGGAAACGACGAGGACGTCCTGGATGTGTGCGTTGCTGCGGAATGTTAGCAAGGAAGTTTTCTTTGTGGAGATTTTGAGTAAACATACAAGTCACGCTCAATGTCGGCGGCGTCGACCTTGGGTGCCAGGCTGAGGGCGTTCATCAAGAACTGGCCCAGCGCAGAGGAGGGCTCTGCCTCCTCGTCAAGAACGTTGTTGACGTAGTTGGATACGCGCTCGAGCATGTCGAGAACGTGCTGGATGGCGCGCTCCAGCTGGTCGAGGTCGGTAGCAATCTCCTGGGTCCTGTCCTCGCGGTCCTTGGCGGAGGAAATGAGCTCCAGCCCTGACTTCTCGGCCTCGCCGTACTTGATCTCGTGGGGCACGGGGATGAACAGGCAGGAGTCGGCGGCGCGCTCAGCGGTGACACCAATGGGGGCAGAGATGTACGTCCGCGACTCGATCTCCTTTCCAGGCTCTGTGGAGATGGTCAGGTGGACAGCGGGGTGGGGCCATGTGCCGTCGCCTTGCTGGCTGTAGAAGTTCTGGATAAGGGCCGAGAAGGTGTTCAGGTCGCTGCTGGTGGCGTACCAGCCGACGAGGACTTCGCGGGGGTTGGCGCGGAGGTGCAGGGCGAGCATCTGCTTCTGGTAGTCCATGTCGACCTCGACCTGCTCGGCCGTCTCGGTGTGGGGGACGGCATAGCAGTTGCGAATCTCGATCTCGGTGCCGTCTTCGCTGCGGGTTCCCAGCAGGGTGCCGATGACGCGCTCCTGGTCGGCGGGGCGGCGGAGGGAGTGGTCGAGGACGGAGAAGACAGCCTGGTCACGTTATCAGCGCATTGTACGGGCAGCGTCGGTGTCTGTGTGCGGTGGTTGCGCGCGTACCTGGGGCTGGATGACCACGTTCAGCGGGGCAGTCGAGGGCTGCGCGCCAACGGGGGCCGGACCGAGCGGGCGGGCGAGATGGAGGAAGGAGTCGTTGTCAGACATGATGGCTCGGGTGCGCTGGGCGGTGCCGTGGGAGTGAGAGAGGCCTGGGGGGTCGTGAGGGCGTTGGAGGTGGTGGGGCAGAAATGATATTGTTCCTGCCAGGTGCGGCCCTCTCGCTAGCACGGACGCTAATATTTATTTTCTGGAGGAGCGACCAGCATGCACGCCGACCCTTGCGCTGGAGAAGGGCTTGTGCAGGAATAAGAGCCTCGACAGCTTGCAGTCACGGTCGCCACGGATCGCGCATGTTGTTGCAGCTGCGTCGAGTCACTGCACTGCCCTACATTAGGCAAGAGAAGAGAAAAGAAGAGAACAGCGACTAGTACCACAGCATGGCATTCTCACGAGGACGCGGAAACTTCCGTGGCAGCGACAGAGGAGGTGGAGGACGGGGAGGAGGACGAGGCGGTGGCAGAGGCAGAGGTGGTGGCAGAGGCGGTGGTGGTGGTGGTAGAGGGCGAGGCAGGGGCGGCAACCGTGGAGGATATGGTGCTGCGCGCACAAGAAGCCCAGTTGGTGAGGCGTGAGTACGGCAACAAGCTGGAAGACGCACAGTGCAGACCACTGACAACAAGTAGAGACGCTGAAAGGATCCCATCGCCCGAACCAGAAGACACCGAATCAGAACCGTCTGACGACTCTGAGGACGAAGAAGAGGAGGAAGAGGACGAGGAGCCGACATCGAACGCCTACTCTGCCCTGCTGCAGTCTCTCGCCTCCACACAGCCCCAAGATCGCTCCAGCAAGAAGCGCAAGGCGCAGGTTGAAGACGACCAGTCCGCTGGACAGCAGGGTCTCAAGAGGCGTGCAAAGCAGTCTGATCTCAGGTCGGCTGCAGTCGACGTCCAGGACGACTCAGCAGAGGAAGCTGATGAGCCAGTAGACGACGAGGACGAGCTCAACGACCAGCCCGAGGTAGAGGAGGAGGAAGATGTTGTCGACACCACACTCGACAACGAGGCGAATAACCCCTTCTTCGACCAGCACTTTGGCCACCCAGACGAGAGCGAGCTGACAAAACGGCTGAAGAGAATAGCAGAGAACGAGTGGGCGACAAAGAAACTGGAAGCCGGCCCGGCAAAGGCTGCCAATCCGTGGAAAGCGCAAAAGCCAAGTCACACAGAAACCGGCAAAGGAGTCTTGCAAGTACCCAGCACGGATGATAAAGCCCTGGAAAGACCCAAACTCAAGAACACTCGCAATATTGGTTTGAAGTCGAAACTAGTAGAAAACGCACAGAAAGAAATCGGCGACTTCAACGACCTGGAGCAGACCATAGCACCTTCTCTGTTCAGCTACCAGGATCTCCTCTTTGGCGCACGAACAGTGCAGAACGCAGGTCGTCTCAGAGACATCACTTGTTTGCATGCGCTCAATCACATCCTGATGACGCGAGACCGAGTGTTGAAGAACAACGCTAAGCTGGCAGCGGCCAAGGAGGACGAAGATGTTGAGTATCGTGATCAGGGCTTTACGCGACCCAAGATCTTGTTCCTTTTGGAGACAAAACAAGCTTGCGTACGCGTACTGGATTCGCTCACAAAGCTGCACACTTTTGAGCAGCAAGAAAACAAGAAGCGCTTCTTGGACAGCTTCTCGCAGCCTGAAGACAAGTTCTCAGACGATAAGCCAGACGACTTCCGAGAGCTTTTCGAGGGCAACGATGAAAACGAGTTTCGTGTCGGTGTCAAGCTGACTCGAAAGACTCTAAAGCTGTACTCCACTTTCTACAACTCAGACATCATCTTCGCCTCTGCACTGGGGTTGCGACGTGCGATTGAGACCGGTGACAAGAAGAAACGAGGAGACTACGACTTTTTATCATCCATCGAAATGGTGATTATGGACCAAGCAGACGCGACACTCATGCAAAACTTCGAACACGCCGAATTTGTATTCGACCACCTGAACCTCCAGCCTAAAGACCCCCACGGCTGTGACTTCTCCCGGGTGCGCTCTTGGTATCTCGACGGCCACGCTCCCAACCTCCGCCAAACCATCGTCCTATCCGCCTTCTTGACCCCTAAAATCAACTCCCTCTACTACAAGCACATGCGCAATGTTGCTGGCCGTCTGCGCTACACACCAGACTACACCTCTGGACTCATCGAGTCCCTCTCCTATGGCGTCAAGCAGACATTCCTGCGCTTCGACTCGCCCTCTCATCTCACAGACCCTGACGCCCGCTTCAAGTACTTCCACTCCTCGATTCTCCCTTCCATCACTCGCCTACCCAAGCCCGCAACCGGCGGTGTAGGTATCCTCGTCTTCATCCCATCATACCTCGACTTCGTGCGCGTGCGCAACTCCCTTGTCGACAGCGATTTCTCCTACGGCCTCATCCAGGAATACACCGATGCGACCGATGTACGCAAAGCACGATCCCACTTCATGTCTGGCAAGCACTCTCTCCTCCTCTATACCGGGCGTGCGCATCATTTCCACCGTTATCAGATCCGCGGCGTGAAGCGTGTAGTTTTCTATGGTGTCCCGGAGAACCCAAAGTTCTACGATGAAGTCGTGGGCTTCATTGGCAAGAGTGTGGAGAGAGGCGAGATTTCGAGACAGGAGGCGAGTGTCAGAGTTGCGTTCAGTAAATGGGAAAGGTTGGAGCTGGAGCGAGTTGTGGGGAGCAAGAGGGTGGGAAAGATGATTGCAGATCGGGGTGATGTGTTTGATTTTGTGTAGGTGTATATTAACGGTTTATAGAAGGTTGCATTGCATTGGACGGTGTTGTGATGAATTCAAACAAGTACTACTTCCCTATTTTCTGCACGAAGTTGACACGACTAGAACGCTCGACCATGTTCTCACTAATTTCTTCAACACTCACCGAGCATAGTCCAAGCCAACTAGCACCTCAAGGCTTTCAACGCAATGACCTACACTCGACCCATGACACACTTCACACCTCTCACACCAGATAGTTCCCATACAAAGCACCAACTACCATGTCGTCCTACACAGCCCTCACCATCTCTTACTCCCCTAAATTCACACCACAAGATCTTCTCACTTCCAAGAGAACCCCTCAATAGCCGCCACGCCCTCTTCCCAGCCTTGCTCTTCTGAGATTAGCATATCGACATCATCGTCTTTCTCTATAGCTGCAGTTGTTGGTTCTTGCATGTCGATATCCTGGTTTTCAGCGTTTACGTTTCCAGATTTCTCGGCGCTACGCGCGTGGGCCGGCGGAGAAACTGCATTGTCTTGATCTGTTGTCTCAGAGGTGTTGGTGCTGGGTGAGTGTACTACTGAAGGAACCATGTTATGATGATCTGTCACTTCGAGGGTGTTACCAGTGTGGTGCGAGGTTTCTACGTTAAGTGGGTTCAGGATGACAGGCAATTTCTCTGGTAATGGGGTTGTGGTTGTCGGGTTAGAATCTGTGGGTTTAGTGACCTGAGTAGCTTGCAGATCTCCTCCCAAATCTCGCGTGGAATGGTCTGCACTGTCGAGCAGGGGGCTAGACGGTACAGATGAGAGCGGGGAGTTAGTATCAAGAGCCGAGGAAGTAAGAGGCTCAGCAGCAACTGATGAAGCCACTTCCTCCCCTCCATCATCAGACCCCAACATCCCCACCTCAACAATCGGAAACAGAACTGGCGAATACCCCTCATGTTCATGCCTCTCCATTTCCCCATTCATCTCTCTCGCAAACTCATTATGCGTCCCCGCGACCGCTGGAAAATTCTCAGTGACGAACTGCGCCATCGCGGCTGCCGAGTCCGCTGCGCACGCTTTGGCGCACATGAGGTCGCGGTAGTACTCGGTGTAGATGGGGCGGGCGGGGGAGGGGAGCTGTTTGATGAGGGATTGGAGGTGCTGTTGTGCGGGCTTGGGGAGGTAGTAGCTGAAGCCTTTGGATGCTGAGATGGCGTATTGGGTGTTGGGGTTGGCCATTTGGGATAAGGTGTCGTGTTGTCGGGTTGTCTGGGTCTGGGTTTGGTTGTCTTGCTGAGTGTGGATAGTATAGTTGAGATGCCGGTATCGTCGTTGGGCAAGGCTGTCTTATAGTGGGTGTGTGGGACTTAGTGAAGAGACAAGGTGGTTCCATATAGCCCTGAGTCCTTCTGGAAGTACCTGTGTGTGTGAATGTCTGAGATTATGGAAGACATTCTGATCTAATCTTTGTTGTGTGCATGAGTGTGTTCACCAGCTGCAGAAGCAAATATGTATCTGGAAAACCTCTCGTCCAGTGGACAACTTTGTACGTGGGTTTTACCACAACAAAGCGGCAAGGACTCTGCTTTGTCCAACAAGAACAGTTCAGTGGATCTTTTAGCAGTTATGCTTACAGAGACATATCGCCCGTTACTCATCTCACAACTCCTCAACCTTTTCCACACTCCTTTGCTTATCTAAGACAACCCTCACCATTCTGCCTTCGTCCCTGAACAGACCCTGCCGTAGTGTGTCCAAGTAGATCTCATAGCTCGGCATATATCCATCAATGAAAGCTTTGACCTGCTCGTCCGACATCCCTGAGCCCTTTGCTGCAATCATCTTGTGCTCCTGCTCCACACGCCAAGTGTACACGTTGTGTAGATCACTAGTGTCAATATGGATAAAGAAATCAAAATGCTCAGGACCCATAAATGCATCGTAGTACCTCTTCAAGTTGTCGTTGACTTCCAGAAGATGAGTTAGTTGGTGTTTGGCAGGTGTGTTGATGGGCAGTTTTCCAGCAAGTGCTAGTGAGTGCTTTTCCTCGACCGCAGAAGCTGAAAGAGGCTGGAAGCCAACACACCAGCCTTCAAACACGACAACATCTGGCTTGCGCTGAACAGAGTGCCATGCTATAACTGGAGCTCGATCTCCTTCGCCGTTGAACTGACTCTTATCGAAGCTTGGGATTTTGAGTTCACCATCCTCCCTATAGGCTTCCAGCTCTCCGAAGAACTTTGCTGCTAGCTGCTCGTCATGGGTTCCTGGTTGACCGCGCACGCGATACAGTCCATTCTTGAGGTCCTGATCTCTTTGTTCGATTAGACCATCGTGGGTTTTGTAGAAGTCGTCCAGGGATACAGTGATTGTGTGAAGCTGATGTTCAGTAGTGAGGAGCTCCACTATCTTTGATGCCCACGTCGACTTCCCGGATCCTTGTAGACCTGTAATGCCAAGTATAATTGGCTTCTCAGACGTTTCGCGCTGCTTCTTGATCTTTGGTAATAATATGTCAAGCACTCGCCTGATGTTCGATTCCAGGGTAGACATTGCGGGGTAAGCCAAATCAGTAATAGCAAGATTCGGGTTCGATGAAGCACGTATGATTCGGCACTCTATCGAGATGGACTCTAGCAGATCTTGTAATTATTGTGAATAGCCAGAATGTCCGGAGTGAACATGTTGACGGGCAAAGAAAGGCCGTCTAGGCAGCGCCTCGGCCCGGCCTTCTCCCCGCAAATCCACTGATCTGGAACGGCAACAGTAATTGTCTCGATGTCTGCTGGAGGCACTTTCATACGCGACATGCGACTACCAACATGGATCTGATGACAAAAGTTACTGCGAGATGCACGGCCACTACTTTTATGACGACGTGGAGAGAGAAAGGATGAGAGGAAAGTATGCATCGTTGCCTTAGTTTATTTCCGACGTCGGCTTATATCCGAAGCACGCAACTGCAGCATGCAAGAAACCCAACGACGTTCTGATGCCACCCACATTTTGACCAATTCTACCACCAAGAAACAGCTCGCGCAAGATCGCACATCATATCCACTTTGAAGCAATTCGAGAAACGAACCATCAATTGTCTCTTGCTGATCCATCGTACTCCCAAAACGCAATGAAGCAGGCTAACGATACCAGCCCTGAACTTGGAGGTGCAGGCAGCGTCAGTATCGACAGTTCTTCAGCCGCGTTAAACGTCGAAGAATATGCTGCTTCTCCCACAAACCAAACGAGAACAGGCTTCCCAAAGCAGGATGGGCAGTCACTTTCTTACTGGCTCCAGCAAGTACGGTGTGATCCGCTTTTGAATCATCGAACTACCAAAGACTTGCCAAACAATGCCGATACCGTTATAATCGGATCAGGCATCACAGGCACTCTAGCAGCTCAAGAGCACCTTCGCGTGTGGCCAAGCAAGAGTGTGGTGATTATTGAAGCACGCGAGTTCTGTTCAGGAGCAACCGGACGGAACGCTGGCCACTGCAAGCCAGACCAATGGCGAGGGTTTGGAAAATTCGAGAAGGCGTATGGCAAAGAACAGGCTATCAAGATCCTAAAGAACGAAGCAGATACCTGGAGTGCGCTTGTGAAGTACGTTCGGGACAATAACGTGAATTGCGATCTCTGGGTTGGCGATACGTTTGATGTCCCAGTTGACGATGAAGTTGCAAGGATAGCTGAAGAAGTCTTTGAGAGATACCGAGAAGCTGGAGGGAGAGTAGACCACATCAAAGTTACACACGACCCAGCTGAGGCGGCGAGGATGTCGAGGATCGCGGGTGCCAAAGCTTGCTATGCATGGCAAGCGTCAACTCTACAGCCCTGGAAATTGACAGCCCATATCATGCGTGGAAACCTTGATGATGGAGCCAACTTACAGACGTACACAACAGCGAAAGTAGTAAAGAAGGCTCTCGAAGGGCCTAGAAGATGGGTTGTCCAGACAGACAGAGGCGATGTTGCCTGCGACAATGTCGTCCACGCGACCAATGCATATAGCGCCGCTCTCGAACCGGCGCTGAGAGGCGTTATTACGCCAAAGCCGCACATATGTACCAAAGTCATTCCGCCACGAGCTGTTAGCGGCTCGCGAGCCATTCAGAATTCGTATGGTGTATTGCTTCCGGACGGTGCGCTCTTTAGCATTAACCCTCGCTGTACCGCTGACGGGAATGTCATGTTTGGTGGATCTAATCCTGGACAGCAAGCGCTGGATGACTGGGTAGAGCAAAACCCCGAGAATTGTGTTAATGATGGTCTTTCGAATGTTGAAGGAGTGACTCAATGTGTCAGGAACTTCATAAACAAGAGCTTCGAGGGCTGGGGAAATGACAAGCTGGGTCCTGGCGAGGGCATTGAGTATAGCTGGAGCGGAATCATAGGTCTGAGCGTCGACGGTGTTCCCTTTGTCGGTGAACTTCCTGGCAAGACAGGGCAGTGGATCTGCGCTGGACATCATGGACAGTATGTTGATACATTTCTAATGAGGTGCTCCAAGAGGCTAACGCGAGACAGTGGTATGGCACGCATCTTCACTGCCGCGCCCGGTCTGGTGAAGCTCATGAGCGGTGACTCCTGGGCTGCGACTGGTTTACCGGATGTGTACCAAGTCACTGCAGACCGACTGGAGAGATTGAAGAACGCATCGGTGTCGAAAGTCGCAACTATTTGAGAAGTAGGATCGTTCTATGAAGTCATGGTCATACTTGTACTCCAGGCTGGCACACCTGGACATGTCAAGCACGACACGTGCATATCAGTCACTTTTTTCCATTTATTTGTTCGGTCTCCGTTCAGTGTTAGCCAAACTTTCTTAGTGTTTTGTAAGAATCTGTCGCTGTTTTTCTCAAAACAATGTGTTGTGTCGGAAAAGTTGCCACATAGCATAAAGCGGCAGCATAGACCGTTTGTGCAGCCGTTGTGCAACCGTCATCCATGGTTCTGATACGGAAGAGGCGTACACGGCAGGTAAATTGAGACACGATGAACCGTGGAACACACACCGTATTCGACACTTGTTCACACGACTTACCTGTCATGGTAATATCGCAGCGCATGGGCTGCACTTACAGTGGAGTGCGTGGCATTGCGGGATAGAACCGTGGTTGCGATTGTGGCAATGAAATTTGTTGTGTTCGTTGCTCTTGGTTTCGAAGTTGCCGTGCACCGTCACTGCCTATTAGGGGCTATGACATCAGGGCCCGAACATTGACACCACGACGAATCGTATGGCGAGAGATGTCAACAAGATATCAATGAATAATATTGTCACTTGCTAGAGAAGCAACAGCCTCTTAGTGCAATTATTTGTAAGGTCAATGATTGGTCGACTCATTAAGAGTGTAAGGACATTGACCACAGCGAAAACGATCACGTCTTTAAGAATCAGAAATAAGATTTGTATAGGTTGGGAACCCGGAGGCCACTCCGCAACATCACTCTCCAGGCTGGATACGAGGTGCATCGAGGTGCATCGAAGTAAATTTGCGGGGTAAAGGACTAAGGATCCGGAAACAACTACAAGCAGACATGTTACTGCATGTCAAGAGCGGTAGAAATGTCTGTTGCTCGAAAAACATCCCGATCTGCGAACAGAATCACTCAAACGTTCAGAAAATATAGCCTAGGCTCGAGTTCAAAATGACAAACCTTTCAATGAAGCTAGCAGTTCTAGAAGAGACTGGTAAGCCTATCCAAGTAGGAATCATTGGTGCTGGCAAGTTTGGGTCGATGTAGTATGTAACCATGAGGTGTGGACAGAAAGGTGCTCGAGATTGTTAACGAAGGCTTAGCATCTCACAATCGCACCGTACAAAAGGAGTTCGCCTAGCTGCCATTGCTGATCTTGTCCCTGAGCGAGCTCTCGATGCTCTCAAGAAGACTGGATTTCCAGAAGAAATGTATGATAGCACAGCAACCTTGTCAGTTGAGGAAGGACTTAAGCTAGGCAAAACAGCCATCACCACCGATTCAGCTCAGTTGATTGCGACGTCCGGTATCGATGTCATCCTCGAAGTAACTGGAAATCCTGCCGCGGGAGTCCGTCATGCGTTGCTCTGCTGTGAGCACAAGAAACACATTGTTATGATCAACGTGGAAGCAGACGTGCTCGCTGGCCCATTACTTACTCGTAAAGCGCAAGAAGCTGGAATTATCTTCTCCATGGCGTACGGAGATCAACCTGCACTTATCGCGGAGCTGGTCGATTGGGCACGCACTGCGGGCTTCGATGTTGTATGTGCTGGAAAGGGAACCAAGCATTTGCCAGCTTATCACTACTTTTCACCAGACACAGTGTGGGACTATTATGGATTCACGAAAGAGCAGCTTGCCACTGGCGACTTCAACCCACAGATGTTCAACTCCTTTCTTGACGGTACAAAAAGTGCTTTAGAAATGGCAGCAGTTGCGAACGGATGTGACCTTTCACCTCCTTCAGGCGGTTTGGCCTTCCCTCCCTGTGGCACACATGATTTACCTGAGGTTCTCAAGCCTCTCGAGGATGGAGGTCAACTGGAGAAGAAAGGTATGGTAGAGGTTGTATCTTGTCTGGAGAAGGATGGTAGAGCAGTGTTCAACGACTTGCGTTGGGGTGTCTATGTTGTCATTGAAGCACCTGGTGACTACCAGAAAGAATGCTTCAAACAGTACGGATTGAAGACCGACTCAACCGGCAAGTACGCCGCGCAATACAAGCCCTACCATCTCATCGGTCTCGAACTAGGCGTCTTTGTCGCCAGTATCATGGTACGTGGTGAGCCTACCGCGCAGTGTAAGACGTGGTGCGGAGATGTCATTGCTACAGCCAAACGCAACCTCAAATCAGGGGAGAAGCTGGAAGGAGAAGGTGGCTTCATGGTGTACGGGAAGCTCGTGACTGCTGAAGACTCCCTGAGAATTGAAGGTCTCCCGATTGGGTTGGTGCACGGGATCGTTCTAAAGCGAGATGTCAACAAAGACAAGGGTCTGTCGTGGGCAGATGTAGAATACAGTGACAAAACTCAGGCTATTGAGTTTCGACGGGAGATAGAGGCAGTCTATCGAGAAGAGTTGCAGGCGGCGGGGCGGCTTATAGGGCTACACGATGATAGCACCAACGGTGTGCGTCGATCGATTGTAGCACCTTAATAACAGGGGTCATTTCGCTGAACGTGCGCAAATTCGCGATGCATCGCACAATCGAGATTCGTGTAGTTTTCTAATGGAAAAGCCATGTCTTGTCTGCGTTCGAGTGCCTAAGAATTCCAATTCTGATAAGTCTCGAGGAAAGAATACTGCTTCCTCAAGAAATTTATATCTTGGTGGCCTATTGCATGGTCCAGTATGATGTGCGGTCGTAGCAATGCGGGCAAATTCTATTCGTACTCTGCAGGAGGCATAACAGGGCCCTTTGGTTTGGCATGGAGTGCAGGTAGTACTTGGATAACAGGGCCAGATCTTTCGGCGATACCCGCACGTGCTGCACAACACGAGCAATGCATCGACCTGAAGTCGAGCATGTGGGGCTTAACAGCGAATGAGAGGACAGTAGGACGCGCTCGTCCCACATCAGTCCCCTTTGGAATTTTTGGCCCCCAGAAGGATTGCTGACATTGCTCCGATACGGTAGAGTGCGCTTTCTTTTTAAAGACTTGCGGCTCTGTGTTTGGTCAATTGTTTCCCGGCTGTCACGTTCAAGATTGCATGAGCGGAGGAAAAACTCCAAAATGTTAATCCATGCCTGTACTACCATGCGAGGTTAAGGATCGAGGCTAGGCAGTAATATCCTTCCTGTAGATAAGATCTCGATGAAGGCCTCTCTGGGCGACTGTTTCTAGCTTACCCGCAATTTTGCTACACTTATCCTTTAGGGTTCGGCCTTTTCCTCTCACTGGGAATTTTGTGTCTAGATACCAGTAACTCAAGGACAGCAAGACCTAAGCTCCAACATTATTCCAAAGCCATGGCGCATAGGAGACCCTTGGGCCGGCAGGTCGCAGCAACAGCATTAAGTGTATCGGCACCGTCGTCTGCCGTCCAGCCGTCAACAACAGTGGCACTGTCGACAACATTCACACCTCCAGCATCGTGTGTTGACAACAGCTTGACGATCCTTCCGCCTCCCGGTTATTTCATCTGGGCCAACGAACCCGTGCCCTTCGAGGGCACTACAGTCACGAATTGCTATCCTAGCGAATTTCTCCAGGGATACACTTCAGTGGCATCCGGGACTGTTGGGTCCAGTGTTGTACCGGTAATGAGTCCATTAGTATGTCCGCAGAATTTCTGCGTTCAGTTTGCTGTTGACAACTACATGGCATGCTGTCCTTCGTAAGCTGTTCGCGTCTAGATCTTGTCAGTGCGTAGTAGCTGATAATTGCAGAGGGTACAAGTTTGCCGCACCTCAGAAGCCAGTGATCGCCAGTCGCCCAGCCTACGGTGGCACATGCTACAGTGACTTCTCGGTTGGTGTGACAGAGACTGCAGTGGCGTACGATAGCGATGGTTCAACACGCTTGCAACCATGGGCGGTTGAAACGTCCGGAGCTCAGGCGTATGCCCACCCTATCGACGGCTTCGCAAACAACAAGCCCTTTGTCGGTTGTGTTGCTACTACATCAGATGCTTCGTTGTCTGCATCTTCTTTACCCCTTCCGGGTATATCCTCAAACTCCACTGGCGTGTTCATCTCGAATGCAGTAAATCCCATGAGCACGGCAGCGTTATCAGCACAATCAAGCAAAATCTCGAGTGGCACGATCGCTGGTGCCGTTGTTGGTGCTTTGTCTGGACTCGCCGCTATTGTTGGTCTGGTCTTCCTTCTTTTGCGTCGTCGCCGTCGCCAATCGTCAAGCGCGCCTGAAATCTGTCAAATCGACGATAGCGCTACTAGCAGTCGGTTCGAAAAGGATGGTGCTATTACCGCTACCGAAGCAGAGGCAGGCATCGCAGCTGCTGAATTGACTGAAAGGTCGGACAAATATGCCAACCGAAAGAGTGCTCTGAATTCTGGTCGAGGGGCTTACGAGATGATGGCTGAAGCTGCTTACGAAATGCCAGCATCAACAGATAGGGACGCACCAGGAACAGGCCTCAGCAAAAAATAACTATCGGGCTGTACGAAGTGTTCGCTCAGTGGAGCTTGTATTCATATTAATCTTTCCCTCTCTACAGACCCGGTTCGTTGCGACTGTCAAAATTGAGGCATGATGCAAGTGAAGGCGCGCCTACAGGCGTTTAATCTCTTCAAATACACAGTTTAATAGATGATGAGGAAGATAAAGACAATAGCAATATACAAAAGATGAACCACAAACACAACACAACTAGAGTTCCACGTTAGTACGAGTGATAACCTCGAAGAAGATTCTAAGTAACTGCGTGAGATCAGATAGGAGAAGTATAAAATATTGTTATATGGTTCAGTCAAAGAAGTAAATGCGATAAGATGAAACAGGCTTGGTCTAGTAGCCTAAGTTCATAAGGATTTTCGGTAACCTTTCTTTGGTACCTAGAGATTACAGCGTTTTGGGCACACATTTGCCTAGACTTGCCTACACACATCTCCTTATCCAATTTTCATAATTATCTCTATCTCTCT
This sequence comes from Neodidymelliopsis sp. IMI 364377, assembly GCA_027946375.1. Taxonomy (NCBI): domain Eukaryota; kingdom Fungi; phylum Ascomycota; class Dothideomycetes; order Pleosporales; family Didymellaceae; genus Neodidymelliopsis; species Neodidymelliopsis sp. IMI 364377. Next base: position 16,752 of record JAPEUT010000091.1, on the reverse strand, counting down.
GCCGCGTACATTGCTGTAAGTAACTGGGCGTTTCATTCAAATTTGGAGATAATCTTGCACTTACGCGCTTACACCATCAAGGTTGCATGGTCGTCAGTCCAGCATCCGATGGCGTGCTTGAACCCCAACAATAGCCCGCCAATGCCTATCAACCCCACACGAAGCTTCAACGCCAATGATGGCATTTTCTTGTCTCCTCGCTAAGCCTCAATAGCTTTCTCCAAGAGCTTGGTGTCTTTCGGGTGCAAGAAAAGGGAGATGTCCACTATTTCCATGTGGCTCACGGTGTGAATTCACCCGGCCTGCAGGCTTTATAATGACGTGCCGCAAGACATTTCGGGTTCACATTTCGAGTGTCAAACAACATCCAAGATTTAACCAACCTACCGTGTTATCGAACACTCACTCAGCAGTGTCTGTGTAACAATACAAGGTATTGCGATGGCTCCTGCAGCGCCTCACGAAGATGACATCAAAGCCCTTCAAGCTTCACCTGTTTCCTCTTCCGAAGCATCATCGCAGCTCGATGATACCTACCAGGCCTACAAGAACAACCAAGGAGCCGAAAATGATCCAATAGAAGCGAAGAAGACCTTGAGGAAAATCGATTTTCGCATAGTTCCAATCCTGTTCTTCACTTATCTACTGCAATACCTCGACAAGAATGGCATCAACTACGCCTCAGCTTTTGGATTGCAGAAGGGCACGAATCTGAAGGGACAGGATTATTCGTGGCTAGGTTCGTGAACATGTGTGCAAAGAGAACCAATGCTGATGGTGATGTAGGCAGTATTTTTTATTTTGGCTACCTTGCTGGACAGTATCCAGCTGGCTATCTTCTGCAGCGTTTGCCGATAGGCAAGTTTCTTGGCATTTGTACTCTCGGTATGCTGTGCACTTACGGAATTCCTAATATCACACTAACACCACTAGGCTGGGGGGTAATCTTGATGACTACACCAGCATGCCATAACTTCGCCGGTATGGCTGCGAACCGCTTCCTGCTCGGCCTTCTTGAAGCCACCGTCAATCCCGGCTTTGTATTGATCATGAGCATGTGGTACACTTCGGCCGAGCAACCTCTACGTCTAGGAGCGTACTACTGTACCAATGGCATCGCGACCATGTTTGGAGGTCTTATTGGATACGCCGTAGGACACATCACAAGTGGCTTACCACGCTGGATGTATGTTTTTCTGATCTTCGGGTCTGCCAGCACCATAATGGGCATCGTTATCCTACTCTTCTTACCAGATCTGCCGACCACTGCAAAGTTTCTCACCGAGAGACAGCGCGGGATCGCCGTGGATCGAGTATCTGGCAATAGACAAGGAGTCAAAAACAAGCACTTCAAAACGTACCAAGCCTGGCAAACGCTGTACGATCCGAAAACATGGATCCTGTTCATTATGGCGACTGGTGCGCAGATTCCGAATTCAGCTTTGACTACAGTAAGTAGACCTTGTTGGTCGCGAGTTTATAAGAGCTCACACAACACAGTTCAGTTCAATGATCATCAAGTCTTTCGGAGTTGACACACTCGGAACCCAGTACCTTCAGATTCCTGGCGGTGCTGTACAATTTGTCTCGCTTCTTGCCGGCAGTTATATTTGTACCCACTGGCCCAATACTCGTTGCCTTACCATGACCGTTGCGAACATCATCTGCATCATCGGTGCAAGTCTTTTGGTTGCTCTTCCCAACAACAACAAGTGGGGCAGGCTTGTGGCGTTGTGGATGTGCTACTTCCAAGGTCTTGGTTTCAGCATGAGCTTGACTATTGTGTCCAGCAATATCGCTGGATATACCAAGAAGCAACTCACCGGTGCAGCGTTATTCACAGGCTACTGTGTTGGCAACATCATCGGACCGCAGACGTTCAAGAGCAGTGAAGCACCAGGATACAAATCTGCATACATTGCGTAGGTCAATTCAATCTGATATGGACCGTATTTGGCTAACAAATTCCCAGCATGCTCATCGGGTACAGTGTGAAGCTCATAGCTGTGCTAGTGCTCTTCGCTTACATGTGGTCGGTCAACAAGAAGCGTGACCGGGAGTCAGCAAGCGGCATCCAGTTGACAGAAGAGGAGATGAAGGCTGCCGTCGAAGCAGGCATGCACGACGTTACCGAAATCGACAACAAGGGCTTCCGATACATCTTGTGAAGAATTCGTCTGACGGGTAGTCTACCACCCCTGTGTACGCAATAATATATGCGTCGTGAGTAATGACAACGAATTGATTATGTGCTACTGACCATGGTATGTGTTTGGATTCTTCACCGAAGTTTTCGTATAACTTGAGAATTTTCCAAAAACGCGGAGAAGGTCTAAACACCTATAGAATATAATCACACCCCAGACATCTAAAGTGAATTTAAGTGGCCAATTTCTTATCGATCCATAGGTACAAGGCCACACATGCATAAACATGAAACGAAAAGAGCAGCAAGGTTTCTCCTGTTGGCAGATATAGAAGAAATATACCAAAAAGACACGAATTTCTCTGATGTATTTTTTTTTTTAGAAAAGCTGCAGTGCAGAGTATGAAAGTACTTCCTAGCTATTGTTCCATTCATGCCTCATGTTGTTAAGTATGAAGAAGTAGAGCTGTGCAACCGCACACAAGGAAGCTACAGACTGAAGTCCCGATACAGTGATAGCATATCTGACTCACATGAATCGGATCTGTACTCATTTCAGCATCTCAGATGCGCCCTCAAACACCACCGCTCGACACAGAAGCATACTGTGTCCATCTGCTGTCTTAGGAAGGTAGCCACGATGAACTAATGATTGGAAAGAATGACGTGAAACGTTTTCTCATATATTCGAGCATCACTGCACAAGTTTTGATCGTATTTGTGGGATACTCCACACTAAAGCCACATAGTCGGGAATTGTGAGTCTTTTTCTTTTTCCAGCTATTGAACACGGACATTTTTCTCAAGCACTGGGAATCAACATGTGTCATGGCATACAAGTTTTTAAGTGGATTTTTCGATGGGGATAAGTAGTGACATCAAGGCAAAGTAGCCCAACTTTCGGTTTGCAACAGGAATGAGAGCCCAGAAACGATAGTGAGTTGATATCACCAAAACATGTCCTGGACACATGAGCGGCCTCTGTTTTTATTTTCTGTCACATAGCCGAGGATCTCGTGTCATTTCCATGGATTTTGGCGTTTCAAGACAGAAACCAACCATTTGCGTTTGCTGGAGTTTTTGTTTTCCTGTTGCAGAGTAGCAGCCGGCAAGACTCTTTTCACTTGCATCGGTTTTCTCTATATTTTGATTCAAAAGATAGAAGCAGAAACAGTGACACAGGGCTACGTATATTGTCTCGAGAAAGACAAAGAAGCAAACATGTTCTTGATCGTGCAGAAGTTTTGAAGATTGCTGCAAGCAGGAAACATAGACTCTTAGCGCACAGATTTTGATTCATGTGAAAACTTGGGGTTCTGTGTAGAGGTTCGATAGTGTCCGAGCACACATGCAGCTGCTCCGACAGTTCTTCGAGTCGATTATGGAGGCCGATCAGAAGACGTCTCGATATTTGATAGTGCCCCCGCGAAGGAATTGTACGAAAACCATATGTCGGTCGAACCATGACTTCTTTAGAAGCGGCGGTCTTGCTGTAACATATTTCTCCACGCCCATATTCTCGCACAAACATACTGTCCAGACATTGTCCCTTTAAAATTCGACAGAGAACGACATACAATCCAGATACGTTGTATTTGGACCTCCAACAGAAACAAGAACATACTGTCCAGACATTGTCCCTTCAAGTCCCCAGGACAAAGCAACAAGCACCCCATAGACTGACGTTGTGTAAATTTCAAAGTCGAGCAAAAACATGAGCTGCGGAAGCTAAGCTTTCGGGTTCAAACGGTCAAACCTCCAAAGCGAAGAGCAAATAATCGCATGACGTTATCGGACCTTTTGGAATCGAGCAAAATCAACACAGCGGCTCCTCAACCATGGCTTGTACGATTCGCGTTTTGGAATCGGCCATCGATTTAAAGCGTCATAAGAAGGTAATCAGAAAACCCCGACATTTCAATATTTGTAGTTGGATGGCATGTAGAAGTAGAGGATGGATGGCGAAAAAAAAAATGTAATGTAATGTATAGATTGGCATTTCGTTCTCTGAAGAGAAAAGCGGTAGAAGAGTCAGTCATGATAGGCTTCTACCCAAATTTTTCGCATAGCAAGGTTGGAATGCTGATTTTGAGGACAGGGACATGTATGAGAAGTGCTCGGGTTTCGAGGATGGCGCAGAGAGGCAGAGCATTGATTAGTTGTTCAGTTCATTTTGAAGGTTTTAAAGGAAGGCATGCATGCTGATAAGAAGATAGAAGTGACAGAGAGTAGGAAGGAGGGAGAGAGGAGGATTTTTATACCTTGCAGACCGAGCCAGAAGGCACTCACATGCACGACCGCTTCACGAGGCTGCGAAACACCAATCACGTGCAACGTCATAGATACAGGTGGAGAAACTTCGATGAGTAAGGTGTATACAATTACTCTACAGATAAGTCGTGTGTATCGCGTCTACCATATCTATCATGTCTAGATGCTCTCCGGCCCCGTGCCGGAAAAGCCGCATTCGGACTGAGAAGAGGGTATAAACGCCATGCCGATGCTTTTGGAAACGCCAGTGAAATGGACTTTTGGAACCGGGAAAGAGAGGAAACGAGGTCGCTAGAATCGCGGAATGAAGCAGGCAGAGAGGTATCGTCGAGAAGGAGCCAAGTGTTGATGACTCGAGGTTGAGTAGGTGGGTGGGGCTGTGGAAGAGCACGGGTGCTTCACATCTTGGCCTCCCTCAGGATCCGGCTCCCCTGCTGCAGGGCAAGGATCTCCCTCTGCTCCTGAAATACCTGCCTCGCGCGTTCGAGGACCATCTCGAAGCCCTCCTTGCCTGCCTGCGCGTTCTGTTGGAAGCGGTCGACAGTGAACTGCTCGATGCTGCTCTTAATCTTCTGCCAGCCGCCGCAGAATGCTGTGATTTCAGCACGTTGTGAAAAGTTGGTCTTGTTGCTGGGCGAGGCCGAGTTGGGTGTATATTCGCAGGTTTCGCGTACCTGGAGCAGATCGGCCCAGGTGACGTTCATGGAGCACATGGTGAGCTTCCTGGCGACAGGGTCGACGTAAGATGTCTCGTAGACCATCGAGGTGTCAACGCCGCCGAGGATGGCAGTGACCCATTTTGGTGCAGACTGCTGACATGTGATGAGCCGTTCTGTGCGCATCTGTCGAAGTGATGTTAGCAAGCTGTTCGCGATGTTCATTGACGCGTTGGTTGTGTCGATTATAGAATTTGTGGATGCCTCGCTTGACATGTGATGGGGGAGTCACTCACGATTCCTGTGCTGGCATCAACCGAGCGGCTCAGCGTGTCGACAGCGATGACATGTGGTGTCTTCTCGTTCCATGGCCCGTATTTTTGCCAGTTGCTTGTCGAGACCTCTTCCCACGAATAGTCGAAATCGACGGATTGCTGGAAGTACTTCATTGTGCAGTCGTGTGTGCGGTCGTGTGCCGGGGGGCCGGTGTCGTGGATGGTATCGTTTTCCGGTGCGTCGGTGCGTATCAGAGGTTCAAGTTAATGAGTCTGATGCGATGTGAACTGATGGCGCGTGTATTGAGGTGACAGAGGGCGAGGCGAGTGCTGGCTTGTGAAAGGAGAGCCTTGACTGAAATTCTTGAGCGCGGGCCGTGGAGCGTCTGAGCGATAAACGGCGTCGGGGAAGTGCGGGTCGATGATGAGCCGAGACTTTTGTAAAAACACAGCTTGCTTGTGATGGGAAAATCTATTGATCCAAATATCGTGTTGTAGAGTTGATGGAATCGAGTTTGTTGGTATGTGTGTGTGAGATGGGATAACTCAAGATCGCCAGAGAATCTTCCAGCTGTTGAACGACCAAGTCTGCTCGTCTTGCAGTATCCACAGATCATCGGCTTCAAATGCTGGCGCATTGCCACACAAGCCACACAGCCGCCTGTCCACCAATGGCAAGCAACGGATAGCCAGGGCAGCCGGGATATTTCGCTGCATTGCCAAGCCGTGCACACGACAAAAACCTGGTATGGTTGGATGTCGATGATCTTTGCACTCGCGTTGGGACCGGGCGTGGGGAAGCCTGGATTTGTTTGGTTCAGGGTCGCCTGAACATGATGCTGTGGGCCTTGCTGTTGATGACTTAGCGGTGATGATGTTCATCCTCCGCGGGATATCTGCTCGACAGAGTAACAGATTAGCGACAAGCGGCAGTTGCACGCGCATCACTGTTGATCGAGACTCGTAGTGGTGACTTCGCTCAGTAACAGAGCTTCTTCATAGCCGCAATCTCTTGATTCTCGTCTATCTAAAACCACAGGTAAATGGTTGGTATCATAACTTTTTGTATGAAGCGCCTCAACGCCAGACCATGCTTTGTGCAGGTAACTATCAGCTTCGATGCTGGACCTTGTTTTCCTCCAATATCGTTCTGTCTATCATAAAGTCGTCTCAATCCTTCGATCAAACGTCTACAACTCCAGCGCCTTCTTGGCCATGGCCAGGGTACCATCGAAGGTCTTGTTGCCTCCAATGAAGCCAGCGGCGTGCACAAACACACATCCCTCAATGCCAGAAACCTTGTCAAGCTCGGCATCGCGAACACCCTTCCAGGCATCAGGAAGGTCCTTGCGGTTCTGAAAACCGCCATTCTCCTTGCTGACAGCGCGGATGCGCCACTTGCCCTCTGGCTTGTCCTCAGGGAACAGAACGTACAGAACCTGTGGCGCAACGCCCTGAGGAATCTGCTCCTCCTCCTCAAGGGTGTAGAGGTGGTCAGCCCAGGGCATGCCCTCGGGCAGAACCAAGATGCGGCCCTGAGGGTCGTACTGCAGACGAGCATCGTAAGCCTTTTTAACGTTGTGGCGGGCCGGGAGCCATGACTGCGCGCGGTCGGTGAGCTCAATGGTGAACTGCTCGCCAACGAACTGCGAAGCCTTCAGGAAACGCTGGTCCTCTCGTGCCTGCTTCTCCTCCTCTGTGCTGGCATCGCCTGTCGAGGGGCCGTAGTTGTAGCGGTTGACAACGCTGGCAATGCTGAAGCCGCGGTCCTCGAACTGCTTCTGGATGCCGGCCTTTTCGACGTCCTTGGGCGAGAAGACGTTGACACCGTTGTCGTTGGCGTCGAACGCCTCGATGAAGTCGGTGTAGATCTTCTCAAAGAGGAGGTCGCGGTCAGCGCCCTCTGGCAGTCCAGTGACGGCAGAGATGATGTCCTTGCCAAAGTGCATGTAGACGAGACCGGCCGAGGAAAGCTTGGTGTTGTGGCCGGGGAAGACGGTCTCAAAGCCGCGCTGGTGGTGGTCGTAGCGCTTTGCGTTGTCGTCGTACTCGCCGCCTACATCGACGACGGTGTGGCATTCGGCGAGCTTAGCAGGGTCGCGGGTACGGACGAGCTCAGCGTCGACGTATGTGGGCAGGTTCTTGAGCATGGCAACTGCAAGAGACTCATCGGCGTGGAAGTGGCCACTAGGCCCGTATTAGCATTGTGTTGTGCCAGCGATGCAGCGTATGCGCCTACTTGTGCGTTCCAATCTTGATGGTGGACATGTTGAGCTTTTTGGCGGGGTGCTCAGCGGACATGAATCTGCGTTGTAGAGGGACAATTGGTGTACGGGAAAGATTGAAGGTGTTGTGTGTAGCTCTAATTGTGCGTGTTGCGAGATGTTTGAATACGGTGGTCATCCAAACTAGCAGAAATGTGATTCGAGAAAGTTTGACGCGGTGGATACCGGTACAAAGAAATGGCTTACCCGCGGCGAGGCTGACTTGGCATGGCACATCCCACGATGCGGGCGCTACGCAATTCCGGCTTGGGCAAATCTCAGAGATCTTCACCGCACCGCTACTTGTCCTTTCCCCTTCTTTGCGAGACACCGTGCGGCCGCCATCCTGGTGCTGGCAAACTGGGCGACGGTTCACTTCCAGCTTTCTGAAGCCTCCACGGCCTGCTAGCTCCCCACAGCCGACCCAGAATCGTCCCGTGTCCTCATTGCAGCATAATTATCGTGCAGCCAGCACGCGACAGCACGCACCAATAGCCTCCACCTGTGCCTGATTCCACAAACACTCCTGCGCAACTGCCTGCATCCTGCTCGCGACCTGCCGACACATATTGTCGACCCTTCACCGCATCCACCGACACCCTCTGGACTTATTCCACGCCTTTGCATTCGCGACCGCACCTGCAGCGGAGCACCGCGCTATTTGCACGTGAAGATACCTCTTCCCCGCCAAGAGCTGCTGCTACAACGCAGGAACACAACGTCACACCCACACCCACAACCACACGCGACAGTCGCCGCGCTCGCCAGTCAAGCTCGTCGCTGCACGAGCTTGGCGATAACGGCGCCTGCAGATGTGGTTCACACGTGTGCTTTCGTCCACCTTCTTCCTCGGCGCTATCATCTTCACTATCCCCTTAGCTTTCGACATTGGTGGACGCACATGTGGACTGGCTTTCTCGCTGTCCCTCAGCGTCTACTATTTCCTCTTCTCGGCTCTGCGCTTGGCGACTCCAGATCGCTCGCGGTTCAGATGGTTCCTGTGCAACATCGTGGCTTGGGCGCAATGGCTGGCGATACCGACCCTGCTCATCTGGAGCTTGAACAAGTTTTCCATCGACGCAACGAACAACGCAGGCTGGGTTGAGCGCACGTTTGGAGGCAAGCGATCAGACTACACGTCGGTGCAGGACTGGATCTTTGGCTCGGAAGGACTGTTGCAGAACTACTCGATTGGGGCTTGGGACAAGACGCTGAGGTATAGCACGCCAGTCTTTCAGATTGCTGAAGGCTTCTGCAGTCTGTTGGTCATCCAGGCCGCTGGTCAGATTACACGATGGGTCGTGAATAGGGAGCGCGGCGACAGTTGGATGGTAAGACGCATCGATCGCTGCACTCGTGCAAAGACTAACAGAAGTTTAGATTGGTCTTCTTGTTGCGTCCGCCTCGGTCATCTCCACCTCCGTCTACTTTCTCTGGCGCATCACTACCTTCCCTGAGATCAGCAACGTCGATGCTATCCTCATCGGCGCAGCCATCACAACAGCCATCTTCCTTGGTGGATGGGGTATTGCAAGTGCACGCGGCAATCCAGTGGAGTCTGCATTGTTGGTATGTTGATTCTTCACCCCTTTTCCTAAAACGCTAACAGTCGAGTAGTTTGCCTACGTCACCCTCTGTATATACCAAATATTCACCGACTACCAGCCCACACCGGGCTCGATTGCAGCAGAGACTGCCCCTCCAGAGCCCGCTCTTCCTCCCCTTCCTCCCATCATCATGGCGTCCTACACGACCCTTCTCCACGCTCTGGGCTCGTTGCCCACGATCATCCATACCGGCTTCAACCTCATGGTCGGTGCCATCATGACCATCACGCCCTCCGTCATCATCTCGCTCGCCTACCGTGTCTTCGTCATGTACGCAGCGGCGCGCATTATTCCGGCTATAAGAGAAAGCGGGGCCAGGGCACTATCGCAAGAGCCTAGCCTTGACGATGACGACGAAACATCCAAGATTCTTGGCTTCTTAACGTGGTTCAGCCCTAGTATCATCATTGCAGTCTACACAAGTCTGCTGATGCAGCACTTTGCCAGCGGTAACGGCACGGACGGTAGCGCAGTCACTGGCGAATGGTGGACAAACCAAGGTGGAGACGCCGGAGGCAACATGTGGAGATGGATCAACCTCGCTGTCACAATGGGTCTTTACGCAATTGAACTACAGATCTCGAAGGCGGACGACGACGGCAGACTCACAAGCCATTGGAAGATCGATTGAGCGATACAGTGCACGAGAAGTAACTGCACTACCAAGGTACGAGGCAGAAGACCGAAGTTGGGGTCGAAGCACCCCAAGTCGAAAGAACGGTCAACAGAACAAGCGTTTGAGACAAACGCTCCAAGATAAGCAAGACCATGGCAAGCGATGAGGAAATTTGAAGGCTGGCGGTAGGAGCTGGCAGGCGAAAAGCCGGAATATTGGAAGAGATAGCACGAAGCATAACAGGTTCAGTGCGCACAGGTAATCACCCTGGATTTAGAACCAATTATGGAGGGCTTTTACTGTCCATACAGAAGAATGGACATACGGACATATGGACAGACACAACACAAGCGTCTGCAGAAAAGGGTAGTTTGTTTTCACTTTTGTCAGCATCCCCACGTTTGAGCGCGCATTATCACCTTTTCAGATACCCTATTTTGAGATCTTGAATGAAACACAGATATTCCGCAGTTGTATTCTCTCACTTGCCGTGCATGTATTCATGTATTCAAAACTAGATAGGCCGAGTGTCTACTTGCTGACTGTAACCTGTGTTAAAACACTTTCTTCCTACCATGCTCAAAAGAATTCTCAAATCTATCCCCATAGATCAACCCCCTGACGCCATAATCTCCACCCCCCTCCCCCTCAATCCCTAAATCACATTCTCGAACAGCATTCCTCTGAACCTGCAAATCCCACAATAACATCCACACATCCCACCTCAATCTCCAGAAACTGCTTTACTTACAACCGGTCCATACACCCGGATCCGGAAAAGAATCTAATAGATGGTAAGGTCACTTTAGACCTATCCTTGTAATACTTTGGTAGTTCGTTCGCTAAATCTGTAGTCGCTCCAGTAGTAGGATTAGATGGATCATAATGCAATTGTGAGATTTGAAAATCGACATCTGTCAATATAGAGCTCTCTCGATGCTAATACTAGCATTATGTATGGTTAACTTCGTGTTGTTTCATGCAGAGAAATGAAGTTGAAATCCACACGTGCCTGTCAAACGCTTCAGTACTAAGATGCAGAGCTTGAATTGTAGTGTCGATACACTATTTTCGGAATCAAGAAAGGGTGTGGGTTCTTCCGCAAGGCAGCAAGATGATTGTTCCAATGGCCAGAGTGTTATGTGATGTGATGTGTTTTACCTCGATCCCTCCTTCGTTTGTTCTAAACTCCATGTCACCTGCATGCCATACACCCAATCTCATGAACGACAGCTATGATACCCCGACACACCTATCAAACCTTCGCGGTACCAAGTGCTTAGAAGTCGAGTATGCAACAAGCATAGTCCCAGACTTCATGATAATGTTCACCTATCCCTATCCAGGAGTCTCGACCAAGAGCAGTCCAACTGCACCGTCTTCCATTTTCCCGTGATGCCCCACCCTCTCTCAACAAGGGGAAATATATATGCTACCCACGTCCAAGACTTCACTGAGGCAACTGACCTGTTCATCTTGCTGTGAGGAATCCAGATGCGAACTCGCACCAGCGTAGTAAGTACTGGGAACACGAATTCTCTCCACTTGCACATCCCCTTCCACACACGATCATCGAGCTCGGAGCCAGGAAACTGGATGGCTACGTACCAAGTGGCTGAGTATAAGCGGGGTTAGGCCGATACATATGTTTTCTTCCCGTAGCCGTAACAGCAGAGATTCCACAAATGGTCTCCAATAAATTACAACGCCCGCTATCAAACAAACCTCTACCGTGGGTCAAAAGAAAAGCCTAGATGGTCACAACACGCGAGTAACATGTTCCAGGACACTACAATACGTACGCGTGACGCCTTATAAACGCTTTTCCGATAGGAATAAACAAACAAAACCCTCTGCTGTTTCAACACCGATACCCTACCCAGACTTCCTTACCTATTCCTTTCGTTCTCATCGTCCCCGTTGAAAACACGACACACCGAGGAAATACTTGCGAAGTTCCAGACTCAAGCTTCCGCGTACGCAGACAAGGTACCTAGTCATCCAGCTGACTCGCGTTCCATGTCGTGAGATCAGGAGATATTTTAGCCATTTTGCCGAGCGGCTGAGTGGGTGGAACGGCAAATACAGTCGTAATACGGAGTCAAGGTTGAGACGATGTTTTCGTAGGGGCTTGTGGATGAATGTGTATTTAGTGACTAGAGAACCATGGCTGGCTGGCTGGCTGGCTGGATGGATGGATACGATGAAGACATGTAGGAAGGACGAATGAAAGAGGTTGAGCATGAGTCGCAATATCAGACCAGGCTCTGGTTGTTCGGATACAGATAAGGCGGATGCTCTATTGCCCACATCACAACGACCTCCGAAACGCGTAGGCAGGTGCCAGGGCAGCCGAGTCTTTACTCACCTAGGATGAGTTTAATCCCTACCATTCCAGCATGGCTTCGTGTGCTGCTCCTACACTTCAAGCAATCCTCATGCTTACTGGGCAATACAGGAAGTCGTTATTGACAGGTCGACCTCCACTTTGCGAGGCAGAGAGAGGCGTTCGCTACTTTGGTACGACAATACGACGTGTCTCAATATGAGCGCGAGAGGAGTACGCTTCTAGCCTGCCACCCATTCATCGATGTGACACCATGTCCCCTCACCTGTCAACAAACCATGAACGTGCCCTCACCAGAAGCGCAGAGGGCGACAGGAAACGTCTGCTCCACGTGTGGGGATAGACGCGCGCTCTGCTGTCAGTCGCAACACTAAGGGGGGGTTCGAGGCGTTGACGGCAAGGCGTTATGTCGGCGGTACTCGACGTTGCCGCTGTGGAGTTGCGCCACGTGCGTACACGGAACACCATTTTCTGTGCCGTCTCAATTGTCATGCCGTGCTTGTTCGTGGCGTATGAGCTGGCGTAAAGATGAAGCGCGCTTCGAAAGGCTGTGGGAGGTGTGGTTCAGCTTTGGCGTTTAGGTTGTAGACGTAAACTACAGTTGTGGTAGTGACAGGTCTTGGACCCACTTTGCTTTTCCCAAAGCTGTTTCCATAACTGACCATTATAGCCGAGATTAGCAGCCGCCTCTGCCGAATAAACTTCCTTTGTCATCATAGAGAAAAAGACCACAATGGAGCCCGCCATTGCATTGGTTCCATAGGCCGGATTCTGTTCCGGTAGCATACAGTGCGGTGAGACCCTTGCTCTTTTTCTCGACTCTGAGCTAAGCTGACGACAATTTACAGCGTCTATCTGATGCGTGATAACAAAGCCAATATCACCAACACGTCTAAGCGCTAACAACATCGGACCTGCATGATTGCGCATCTCCCGCTCCGTCAAATCTTGCGCAAGATTCAATTGTCCGCCGCCTTCATGCACGGTGTAACACGCACGACTCGTGCCTCTCAGCATCTCAACCTCCTCCACACAGCTTATACGTCACTTCAAGACGACGTTCATGGCAAGATACGCCTAAGCGCCCACAGAGAGTTGGAGCAGGGTGTGATACGAATGATCTGCCCAAGATATGTGATGGCGAAGCGGTCAGCCATTGCGATCCATAAGGACATAACGACAGACAGCATGTGGGTTGTCCTTGAAAACAAATTTTCAACAACTGCAGTAGTTGGGGCGACGGCGGAGGAGCGCGAAACAGCGATGGAGCTGTGCGCCGCCTTGGGTTCGGTGCATGTTTCCAAAGGGGCGCCTACCGTCCCATGCACACTTATGTGGACTCCTGCACGAGCATCAAGCGCTTAGATTGCCGCTTTGAGCCGAGAGGTGACGTTGCTATATAATTCTTGCATGTCGTGACGAACATCTGAATCTCGATGGTAAACGTAAGGGTGATGCTGGACCATCGGTATGATAAAGCCTACGGTAGCGCAATCACCACATATACTGGGTCATGTTACACCACGAGGGCGATATCGTAGCTGTGCCACAGCCACCGTGGAGCCGCTCGACGAACCCTCGAGCTCAGAATAGCTAAGCCAAGAGTCGAATACTTGGCGAAACCGTGAGGCTGTCAACATCAATCGCATTCACAATGGTCGGGCGAGCCATGACAAAAGTAAAAATAAGCTGCAACCATGCAGATGATCAGATAGAATCGAGACTCGTATCTATGCCTCGTTCACGACGATTGTGGTTCTGAAGTCCGGCGCGCTCGGTATGCTCCGAGATCGTAGGAGTGACCCAAGAAGCCCCTTGCACAATCCCGAGCAGAACGTCACTGTCTTGATCCGCACAATGAGGTCCATCTGGGGTAATCGTACGATGATAGATCGTTGAATGTACCCGATAGAGTTCGGAGTCATCGCACCGACAGATATGGTGACCTTTCACATCTGTCCGCTACTTCCGTCCTAGTCTGTTGAGAAAGTGGGCAATCATGAGGTTTGGAGATTACATTTAAAGCTTGATGTAGTTGGGAATTTCGGTGTATCCAGTGGAAGGAATGGGAACTAAACCATGATGAGATGGAGATATTGGATGTTGTCAAGACTAGGACTTCGTCGGACAAACAACTGATTGCTGTGACTTTGAAAATAAAAATAAAAATGGAGAACAGTTCTTGAGGGTCGTCATATGAAGACGTCGTTGGGTACCGAGGCGGTGGTGGACGCCTGAGACTTTTAACCTGATGGGCGAACTCGGGCTGATTTTAGGCACCTGGCACACTAATCGGAAAGGAACGTTGAGAATAATAAACGCGTGGGTCCGCGTCTACAAACCAACGGCAGCCACTCATTTAGCTAACCGAATGGGAAGGGAGGGATGCGTAAGCGCACGAATCCCGTAGGGGGGCGATGCTCAGTGAGGCATAGTCAACTCTCAGGCTGGGCAAGGGATTGCAGATTGGGAATCGCAGACCATGAGAATACCGGCACAGCGGGGGCGCAGTGCCAACGCGTACCAGTGGTTTGTTTGATCGCTAACGGGAGCGGAACGGGGCGCACGTTCAGGAAACAAACTGCTGGATTGTACTGCAACGACATGTGTCAGGGCAAGTGTCCGTGGAATGGAGTCGAAAAACAGTCGCAGCGCAATGCCGCCGAGATGCAGCCGCGGATATCAAGGCATCGATTTGCTCGTCAGCCGATGCATGGCGACAAAAGGGGCCATACATGCCATTGGCCTTTTTCAGCGCAGGAATGCACAGAAGCGTGACCGATCAGGGAGCGCCTGATCATGGTGGAAAGCCGGATTTCAACACAAGACGGCTAGGATGCAGACGAGGTCACTTTAACCGACGGTGGTTGCGAACTCACGCGTGGCCGAGGGCAGGTTGGGGTGAGGTGATGATTGCGCAGGTTGCTTGTGCGTGTGCTTCTGCTGGTGCTGGTGCTGGTGCTTCTGCTTGTGCTTGTGCTTGTGCTTGCTGGGCGCACATGGCAGAGGGTGCGGCGCGACAGGCTGCGTACAGGACGGGCCGGGCAGCCAGCAGCGGCCATGAGTGCTGTGTGCTGCAGAACACTATCGAGGCGGCGCAGTCCTGTTCGCAGCCGGGCAGGTCGGCAGCATACAGGCCGAAGTGGTTGCTGGCGGCGGGCAAGGTGTCCAGCAGCGCCGCACGTGGCGTATTGAGGTGAAGATGTAGTCAAAGGGCCGACGTGCCAGGCCATGCCCGCGCGCCAGAGGGAGCTGGGGGTGCGGCGTGGCACGGGTCAATGAAACATGGGCGAGGCCGCAGGCTGCCTTCTTGTTTGGTGCTGGTGGTGAAACGGGCCCAGCAGCGACAGCGGCTAGGGTGAGTAGCAAGAGGCAGCGCCGAGTTGCGAGTCGACGCCCTGGGCGGCCGAAGCGCGCGAGAAAGTGGGCGATACGCAGGAACAGCGGCGACGGCCAATGTGGTGCGGCGACGGCGAGGTTGGTGGTGAGTGTGTGTGGTGCGGTCCTCCTGCAGCGCCGCCGTCGAGCGCCGTCAGCAGCGTGTAGCAGCAGCAGCAGCAGGCAGGAGCAAACAGCAGGACAGGCAGGAGCAGCAGCAGCAGCAGCAGCAGCAGCAGGGCAAGCCAGAGCAGCTCAGGGCGCGCCTACCTACGAGGCGCGGTTGACGCAAAAACAGGAAAGCGCCCCCTCCCCCGGCGCCTGCAGCGTGCAGCGTGCAGCGTGCAGCGTGCAGCACACACACATTTCGCGGTGCGCACTGCACTGCCCGATGCGGCAGCGCTGCCATGGCTGGCCGCTGCTCACGTCTGCTGGACTCGCTGCTGCGGGCTTGGTGGTCGCGCCGCCGGGCAGGCCCAATCACGGCCCGCGTGCGCCTCACAGGCTGCGCAGTGTGAAAGCGTTCCGCGACGGCTGCCGGGCTAACGATGTCTGGCCGATCAACCTCGCATGCCGTGACGCCGGGAGACGCTCGGCCGCGGGCCTGCCCCGTGCCAACCTTGCGCGCCGGTCGAGGTATCCCCCCTCCACGACACCCAGCGATGGCCTTTAGGGCTGTAGACGCGGTTTTTGCGCAAAAAAACGTGGTTTGGGGCTCCAATGCAGGGGCACATGTATGGTAGTCGAAGGAACCGCGCTTTTAGCTCGTCTACCGTCAGTTCTGTCGTCGTTCTCTGGAGATCTCGTGTGGGACAAGCGCGCAGGGGCGGCCCCAGCGCGCCCAATCACAGGGATGCGCCGGGGTTCCAACATCTGTGCTCCAGCAAGCCAGAGGAACAGCCGCCTTCGTGATCTCTGTGCCCCATCCGCTGGCAGCTGCGCCTACGTCGGGACGCCCCTCTCGCCAGGCCAGGACGCCTCCGACTCTGCTGTCTTATACATACACTGCTCTCGCCGCTGCGGGTGGCTCTGCGCCCGATTGGCATCACCATACCCAGTGACCCAGCTACCC
Source organism: Neodidymelliopsis sp. IMI 364377 (assembly GCA_027946375.1). Classification (NCBI taxonomy): domain Eukaryota; kingdom Fungi; phylum Ascomycota; class Dothideomycetes; order Pleosporales; family Didymellaceae; genus Neodidymelliopsis; species Neodidymelliopsis sp. IMI 364377. The sequence goes on along the minus strand of JAPEUT010000091.1, from coordinate 120 downwards.
ACTCCCCGCACTGGCTCCTTCCCCCATGGCACCGCGACATCGACGTCTCTGTGAGTAACCTGGACCACCGCTTTGCCTGCTGCCGCTCGCCGCCGCCGCCCACCCAGCCCCCAGCACCAC
>JAPEUT010000090.1:0-89422 GCA_027946375.1 Neodidymelliopsis sp. IMI 364377 | reverse complement strand
ACTATATAGTAGGTAGTATAGATATAAATTAAATTATACTATAGTATATACTACTATAAAGTAATATAAAAAACACCCTTATTATATAAAACCCTATATATTAGATGTGTTTTAAACTAGACAGCAGTGTAAAAAACACCTCTAATCTAGTGTGTTTAAGGGACTTTCTTCAGTGTTATTTACCTAGTCAAAGGGCGGTGTTTTTTACCTGATTTTGTACCCCAGTGTGTGCATGAACCCTGACGCAAATACTGCTATCGAAACATACGATGCTGATCTCCACAATCACAGACGTGGGGATGTAAGCGAATGGCCCGACCTCAAAGCGGGAACCGCGAAAACGGCGCCCTGTGTGACACTCGCGGGCCGCAAGATCGGCGCATTGTGTAAGTCGCGCAACAACGAACATGCGATTGTGGGTCAAAATGGGATGCCAAAGCTGCATTGGAGACCGCGGAGCAGACGCGTTTCTTACCATATATTTCCGAACAAGAGCTTGGCAAGCACAAAACGCCGGCAGTGTCCGAACCAGCTATCGCTTGGTGCTCACTACGAGATATGCACTGCGGAATATCTGCTTGCCGTTGATTGTTTACTCGTAGCCAAAACATCGACAAATCCTCTCGACCAAGCATCAGATTTTAAGTAAACGCGCCCACAGCATCAAGTGGTGACCGGAGTTCTTCAAGATGCAACATTTCCAGCCAGTATGCCTACCTGGCTGGTTGTTGAAATGTCCACTCGACGAACGTAGAAGTGACGTCGTTACGACTTCCAGGGTCCGGGGCTTTTTTTCGTTACGAACTCGTGGTTCAGGGGATAGCGAAGCGGCTCGCAACAAAGGCCTTACCGCGCTAAATCTGCGCCCACCGCTGTCGTCTATGTAGCTGCTCCGTCTCCCGACAAACTTCCACCAAGTGCGCGGCTCTATGGGGCTCTGCATGGCTCAGTAGCTTTCAACATATATCCGGGTTCGCAGACCCGTTGAATTGGGTTCAACTTTACTTCTTCAGGCATCTGGGAAGAGGAAACGCTTCCTAGTGGCTGCGCCCATGTGGCCTGACAAGCACATAAGGTTGTGTGGCCACCAATAGGTAGCGCTGAACGATACCAACGGTAGCCCTACGTGCCTACACACCCATGAAAGCTCGATCAGGATGCAGGTCAGAGTAAGCCGATGCAAGTCTCGCCATCACACAACGGTCTTTGATTCATGGATATAGCGGACTGAGAACCTAGAGTCTCGTGGCATCTACCTTCAAGCTTAGTCTTTTTGCACCCTAGTTGATGTAAAGACAGATTTGTTCTAGACATGAACATTGAAGATTAGCACGTGCAATTGGCTCATTGACCAATCTGTTGCCGAAAGCCACAAAATTTGCCGAAAGTGGCGAAAGATGCCGCATTCCGAAAACCGCGAAGACAACACGCTTGACTTCCCGCAACCGGCGCTGGAGGTTCACTACCATAAAAGTTGAGGGGCCCCGCAAGCCTAGTTATGATCATTATTGCCGATCAAGAGTTCTCAGGGACCAAAATGGTATGCACCAGCTTTGTGGTGTGGAGCTTGAAAACTTGCGAAATGGACGACTCCAAAGAAATGCTTACTGTTCTGTACGCCTTCCCACTTGCTCAGTCCTCACGTAATTCTGTACATCATAGCGTTCTGTTCAGGTAAATATCCTGACTGATCAAATTTCTCGCTGTGCGGCCACAACTTTGTTCCTCAGCTTCGCATCAAACGGCAATCAGGTGAAACTGTTAGAACCCCATCAGTCTGCTACTGTAACTCTATGATATGTCGGCAAATTGTGATGGTGCGTTGAGTACAAGGTGTCACAGCATGATCATGTTGTGTGGTAGGGTGTATGGTATGGGAAAAGCATACCGCTGACGGACAACATCTGAAGCTTCTCTCACAACCAACATACCGGAACTACAAGCAGTCAACTCCTTGCTGTGATATGCTAGTCTCTGGGCATTATCGAACCAATTTTCGAATGTTGTTTACTTGTGCGTCGGGATGGAAAACGCCATCCTCAAACATATAATGCGATTACAATTTGCTTGTACTACTTCAGGAACTCTTTCTTTGCTACATTTGACTACTGCCACATCCTTCCCGCTTAGATACTCAGTTTTACATGGAGCCTAGTAGTATACGAACGGATGCGCTGTCCAAACAGCAGAAGTGGAAGTGTCAATCCAATGAACATCGCCCACTGAATTGCGGACATGTCAATGAAGAGTTTCTTCACTCCTACGCGTATTAACCAATCTGGTGCTGTCCTCGATAAAGCAAACGACATGAGATGCGTGAGTAGATTGATTGATGCGACAGCCTCGGCCGCGTGGAATGGATAACTGTCGATAGCGTACGAGATAGTTGCAGAGGGTGCCAACGTGAGACCCGCGGCCTGCATGGCAAAGCCAATGGCGGGACCAACGTATGATCTTTCGAGATAAGTATAGCCGAAGAGTAACAGTCCAGGAGAACAGACGATGAAGGGGACAATCATGCTGTACAGGCGGTATTCTGGTTGATGTACGCCTCTCATTTTTGTGAGCTTACGCGACAGGATGTCCACAATCGGACCGGCGATAGGAAAAGCAATGATGATTCCTACCATGCTTACACCGGTCCAATTGCCCAGTTGCGCTGGCGTGAAGAGGAACGGTGGAGCAGCAAACAGCTGCGAAGAACAAACAGAGATAACAATGACCCAGCTTTGAACGATGCCCCAAAGACCAGCGCAGCATAGTACAATGGGGTCGACAATGAAGGGTAAGTGTCGTGCAAACATTTTAACCCACTGCTTGATGCCTCCACCAGGTACATGAGGGTGTTTCCAATAGAGAGTTCCCTTGCGGACTGCTTGGAGGGAACTTGTGCGAGTGCATTGATCGGAAACAGCTTCAGAAAGTTGTTCGTCTAGAAACCCTGCTGTGGCACCCGTAGAGCTTTGCTGGGTGAATGTTGTCTCTGGTAGTAATACTATTGCAATGAGGAGATTGAACCCTACCAGAACAGCGATCAATTTGAAAATCCATCGCCAGCCCATATGCAGTGCTATGTGGCCTGCGAATAGAGGGCCCAATTGTGCACCTATGCAGAGACACATCGTGTATATGGCAACCACTTTTGAGTAATCGCGCTCGAAGAAGATGTCTTTCCGGATCTTAGATACAAATGGTCTAATGAGCAATGTTCAGGGAGTGAAAACATACCTCCTATCACTGCAGGTCCGATGGCCTGCACGGCACCCGCGCCAAAGCCGGCAAAAATTCTCGAGCCAAGGAGACTGTTCAGCGACGTCGCATATATACCCCAGATACAGCCCACAAGGAAGATGGAGTTTGAGGCGATCAATACAATACGCTTGCCGAAGACGCTTGTTGTGGGGATCCAGATCAGACTGCCGATGCCTATCATAAGCACGACATATGAGACGAGAGGAGCTACGTCCGGATAACCAACGCGAAACTCTTGAACAAGGTATACGAGGCTGGTGGCAGGACCAGCTGCAAAGAATTGTCCGTTGAATGTCATCAGACAAATGTTGAAGAGAATCGATATCTTGAGCGAGCGTGGCCAGAGCTGATTGTATCCGGATTAGCCATGTCGTTGAAGAGTTGGATGGAACCTGTAGTCACCTTCGGATGATCCTGGATGTTACTTGAGCCGCTCCCGCTAGGAAGGTCATCAACCTTCTCAATCATGGTGTTTTCAGCCTTCTCTGGGTCGCTTGTGGAAGTCATATTAACAATGGTTGTGAAGTAGATTCGGATTGCGACAAGACACTGTGTACATTCACTACGTCACATGTACACCGATGGAGATTGTAGAGCAAGGTGTGCAGTAGGAACGTATTTATCATACATTCACCGGAACGTTCCGATATCCTCCTCTGAAGGCGCCTCTCCGGCATGTTCTAGACTGCATTGCATCCCTTTGCCCTCAGATTCGTATGGTTGGGGGCTGAAGTCCAAGATCAAGCGCTTATGACATCCGGTGGGGAAAACCAAACCAAACCAACGCAGCTACCCCAACTCTTGCCCCATACTTCCCCGCATGATTTTGACTTAGGGGCTTGGAGATGATAGTTGGCTAGTATTGAAATCTCGACACCAAGCAAAATCTTCCTCCACGTGCAGCCAATTGTCTGACCTTGCTTTGAAATCTTGCTTGCACCGCAATTCGCATAAGCACCACAGACGATGTATTTCTATAGTTCAGATTGATTATCCAGGCTGTGTTACATAGTTACTACCCTTGGCTACTTTCACACTTACTCGTACTGAATGGTCGGCCGTGATATGAATATCTAGAATTGACCTTGGCAAAGTACGTACACCTATTCACAACCCCTTTTTTTTTTGAAACAAGAACGCGGAAGTTGACCAAACTTTCGAAACAACAGTTCCGCACTTTTCAGCCGCACTGTGGCTCTATCTCATATGTAGGCTCCCACTCCAATGGGTATTCTGTAGTATTTCCACCCTGATTTGGCACTGAGTTTCAAGCGTGACAGCTACTTTCATCTTTGTAGCGGCGGAGTGGCTATAACGTTACTCGCAAATCTCATGAGCTATAAACCGTATTTCGAACAGACCTGTCAAGGATACTATAAAAGTATGGAAGAGATCACGCATGAACACCCAGTGACATGCCATGAAGTATTGAGAGCAGGGTTGACGGCTTCTATATTATGCCCTCCACCTACAAATCCATAGATTTCGCCGTATCTATTGTATCCAGTTTCATCGAACTCAAAGTGTTGAAACCAGTGCGCCATAGCAGCAGCTATTGCAATATTACCTCAGTTTTCTTCTCAATGGATCAAGTGTTCAAATTGCAAAGCCACGATTCCATGAACTGCAAATTCCGCACCCCGCTTGTATACGCGTCGTCGTTCGGAATGCTATGCTCTTTCCGTTCCGTCTCCTATTAAGCAATAGACAATAGTGGAGTTCTTGCCAAGAAAGATACGAGGAAAGAGGATGGGAAGATTCTGTGGAGCCGATCCTTGAGCTCAGCTGTTTCTACCCCACCCCACGGGGCTCTCTCTACCATCAACCAAAGCCACCGGCCAGAATATCCGGGTAAGCATACTATTCAAGCCACATTCATGAAACAAGCAGCCATGGAACAGCAGTATAAGCGATGTTGCTGTCGAATATCTGGTTTGTCAAAAACATCAGATTTGCCTTGGATGCATCGCTACATGAGCATATAACGAGCCTTGATCGTGAACAGACTAAGCGCGTGCGAAGCTGAGGAATTTGAAGCAAGGCTTACTGATTTATACGCCTTTCGAATTACTTACTCTGTATGTACCTACCTACTCTATACCTATATATACCTGCTCACTCTACATGCGCCTTCCTATCTACTTGCCTTCTAGCTTGCCTACACCTTCCTACTACCTGCGCCCTCCTACCTGCCCACGCCTTCCTGCTTTGCGACCTTCTACTCATTCACGTTATCTATAACATCTTAGCGTCCTAATGGGGTAACTTTTTTGAATAATTAATTTTCCCGCTCTTCTGCCCGCAAATCTAATTACAATGCAAAGCTTCGTTCCTCAGCTTCGCAACAACCTGATCTCCAAGATAGAAATGATCGATCCGTCGTGGAAGGGCGCAATCCAGTCTTTGCGTTGGTCACGATCCTCCCCTTTGCATCACATGCTGCACAGCGAGCAAGCGCAGTACACTGAACCACTGCACCACAGATGTGATACTCCTGAAATAGAATCTGGTGTGTATAATGGAAGGCTTATGAAAGTCCACCTCGAATCCGTTGCAAAAGACCCTTAGCGCAAATGTCCTGTTTTGCAACCGCTATTAGCGACTTGAAGCCGTATGCATGGCCGAGAAGGCGAAAGGCTGACATTTAAACGTTTCGATAAATTCCATATGAACAAACTTCACATCACCGTTGTCACTAGTGCACTGAGCCACCAAGCAGGTGAGAACTCCTGGCAGGTTCTGGAAAGAGGATATGCAGAAGAACGCCGATAGATTGTTGATCATTGGCGCAGACATGATGACGGATGCGTTGATGCACCTGTTCTGGGTGGTCCTGAAACACTTGACGCATGGGAAAAAGTGGAATCTGAAGTTGCGAGGGCGCTGTACCGTAGTATAGAGGCAAAATCGATGGATATAGCATATTAGAGTATGTTGTCAAGGAGTCGCGTAAATCATATGATACTGCTTCGGAGTCTTTTAAGCATTGCGTCGCATAAGATGGTCGGGTCTCGAAGATTTTTCCTTGTTTCTATCATGCTGTGATCTCTACGGTGGCTCGTCTAATAAGGCCTGAATGCTGGGATGATGCTACTCATCATTGAGAGAAACAAATTGACGCGTGTGCTTATCTAGAGCTTCGGCTGACAATTCATCCTTTCTTCTAAAAGTTTGTGGCCGCGTGTACACTCATTGCGCCAGGTGCACCATAGCGCTAGGTAGAGGTGTGAAGCACTGTAATGAAACATTACAGCAGATGAAGAAATACATCATGCAACTTTCAAGCAGCCGTGACTTTCTTCCAGGCGGCATCGTTACTGACCTTCGCCCACCAAGCTTTGACATGCGGCCGAGACTCAATTTCATGTTCATATCCAAGTCGCTCAACCAGGAAATTGAACCATGGCGCATTGAACACTTCGATCAGACTAAAACTCTGTAGTACCGCATAAGCTTCTGTGAGTCCCGTACACTACTTCGCGAAGTATACATACCGATCCAGCCAGCCACTCCCGTTCCGCCAGTACGTTCTCATAGTAATCCAGGACTTGCCTCAGTTCAATCTCCAAATGCGCCACAACTGAGGCATCTGCATCTTGCCCTGTTACCATCTTCTTGAAGATCTTCTCCCAGCCAAGCTTGTTAACTGCGGGGTCGAAGTAGGAGTATTCGACGCTTGCGGCCTCTTCAAACTGGCCAAGTGTAGCGCTATCAGTCGGCAAGCTTAGGGGGCCAGAATGCTTAGAAACTAAGTAGCGAGCGATGGCACGAGATTCGAAGAGTTTGATCTCATCGTTTTGGAGGGCTGGTAGCTTGCCGAAAGGGTGGTGGGAGGCAATGAAGTCGGCGGACTATAGTCGCACATGCTCATTAGATTGATAGATGACTTGACAGCACCTTAAGCGCTTTGATGTCTGTTTACTTACGCCATGCTCATTCTTTTGCATGTTAATATTCTGCAACTCATAAGGTAGGTTCAGCTTCTCAAGTAGAAATAGCACTCTTTGCGTGCGGGTCGAATAGCTAGCCCCAAAGACAGTGGTGGCCATATTTTTCTCTGGAATCTTATGTGTTGCGATAATCCAGATTGAGGTCGTCCTCTGTGTGGTCAAGTATGATGCAACCAGATCCTCTGTTATCTCCCAATTTTTCTATGGTACCTGTGAGTGCTGCTGCACCGACGGACGAGCTGCAAGCTCGGCTCCACACGTCGGCTGTCCCACCGGACATGGACCTCTAGTATGGCCCGGCCACACCCATGCAATAACACCGAGCAATCCCTCCATCGGGTTCCGCATTCGACAACGTCTCAGCCGAGAGATGGCGCGTCCACAAACTAGCTCTTGATAGAAGTGGCTACGCTTACTTTGCTATAGCCTCCGCCTCTAAAATAAGCTCATCCCTGATACAGAATCTGCACGGGCGCGGAGCCTACTCCAAGACATATAATAAATCATCACAGCTGCGTGGCCAGTGGTGCCAGAGCCAATAGAGATAGTGCACCTGCAGTGCGCGGCATCTGTGGGTATTGAAAACAGCCAAAAGGATGGCTCTTGACGGTGAGACATGGCACATGCCATTGCCCGGTCAATTGAGGGTTGGGTATTACCGAAGACGTAGTCGGGGATGCCTAGGGCTCTGAGTGTCGATCAATCCATAATGATGCCGACTTTTAGGGTCCATGTGCGCCGTGCATGCCGTGCGCTGGAAAGTAAGTTTGAAGAGACCAAGGATCTCGTTCAGAGAACACGTGTCAATTCGGTGTGGAAGCGCTCTCGCTTGCTTCGAGACGCTTTAGGAGTTGCAAGTAGCCCCTGCTGATGCCCCAACTTTTCAGAGAGCCCATAGCGGCTATGGAGTGCTCAAGCAGCTTTCGTCTTCCCTGTAAGCATAGCAGGCTTGCGATACTGGGTAGCTTGACTCGACCATGCCCATGAGTTATCCAGTTCTGGATTTGACTCTTATCAGTATTCGCAGTTCCAAGAGTAATAGAACCCGCGTCTCCCGACTCGAGGGCAAAACCCGTGACCTCGGGTTTGTCGAACAGAAGTGAGTACAACCAGAGCGATAACACAGCTCTGAGGAGATACGCTGGCGTCGAGTAATGTATTGTGTGACTGTTTCGGATAGTTTCGAAGAGATGCGCTGCGTGAGAGACTGCCTCTCGACCCTGGTATGGTGCTTCCCTCCAGACCTGCGACATATGAGAGAGCTCTCGATCGGTCATTTGGTTGTATATGCAGCTCAGAGCGGCTTTGTTGAGATCTATTGCTGGAGACAACCCGATCATGAGCGCTGTCAGACACATGGCCTTGTGTACCATGGAAGCCTTCAAATCGTCGACTGAGATATCCTGGTCTTCTTCCAGAGCCGTAAGAAGACTCACCAGGCACTCCTTCGCATGGGCACGGTCGGAAGGGACTGCAATCCTCGTGTGACATGTGGAGCTTGACGGCCGGAATCTTTCCGTAAGTTCTTGTAGGATGACTTGTTTGCCCAGTGTACTAGTTTTCGACCAAATAGACAACCAGCCGTCAGCGGCAATGACGTCTACAAGTGATTTTGTGCGTCCGGAGCCTGGAAAAGAGTCAGTCAAAGTTCCGACTGAACTCTTGTGATAGAGACAAACCTAGGCCTGGTGGATAACTCGCCCAACTCTGAGCAGTGTTCGCGTTCCATCGTGTATCGGCTTGAGGAAGGGAATTTCTTAGCTCGCAGGAATTCATGACTGTTGTCAGATTGAAGTTAGAACGAAATGTAGAGTCCACGAGCTATTACTGGGATCAGCAAACTCAAAATATCATGTAGATTAGCAGTGCATACATACCCAGACACCAAAGCCTGTCCGTCTCCTCTCCTCATCCATGGCCCACAGTCTCCAGGTTTGCTGGAGAGGCGCTTGCATTTGAGAGATGCGTTCGTGGGTCAGAACGTCTTCAAGTAAGCCTTTTCTCCTCGCGAGGGCTACGGGCACGGCTTGCAAGATTTCCGATACTTCCAGCGCTCGTCTCTCCCCAGAATGTGACATGGCCAAGCTGTTCAGCATGACAACTTGTGTCATCCACACTGTCCGACCATGTTTGTTTTGGAATTCACACTAAAAAAAAAGTGTTAGATTTACTGCTTCACACAGACCACAAATACAGCCTTACTTGACGTGATGCCAATCTTCTTACCAGCTCAGTAAGACTACGTGCACAAGCGAAGGAGTTTGAGAGATTGGAAAATTGCGCCCCGATTGCTGCAACTGCCAGAACAAGAAGCGGGTGTGTGTCAGGTGAAGAGAAGGTGCCTTTGTGCAAGACTGGAAAGATTGGATGAAAATTTTCAAAATAAAGTTGAACCCAAGCGTTGATGACAGATGATGGTGGCAGCTTTGGACTGTTGAACAGCGGATAGTGAGGCTTGGTCTGCACGTCATCGATCAAGCTGGTCACGGCGTCTATCTTCTCGTGAGAAAGGCTCTCGACATGTGCAAAATCTTCCAGGTCTGCGTCAACCAGCGACTGCGGGTCAGTTTCGGGCCAGGACAAGGGTGCGTCCACTTCAATGGACGTGGGATGGTATTGTCGAATGTCGACTGCATCCTGGTCCATGACTGGTGTATGACTACGGCTGTAGAGTTCGGCAAGGTCAGAAGCTGGAGTGGGAGGTAGACAAGGGCCTGGATTGTGTGATGGTGCTTTGCGTGGTTGGTGTGGCACGACCTCTGTCCGGCACATGTCCTGTAAGAGTTGAGTCTCGGTGTGGAGGTCGAACGGTGCCGGCCAAAGAGCTACATCTAAGCCATCAGACAACCAGTCCATATTGCTCAGATCATCGTGAGGTCCAGCGAAGAAGTCAAGATGCATAAAGTCGGGTATTGTGGCGGTGGTGGATAGTATGGGTGGTATGGGTGGTAGGGCACAGAGCTGAGGGTCGATAACATGCATCATGTCGGGCCGATGGGGCTGATGGAGTTGATCTTCTACTGGAGAGGGCACGAGAGCAGGCACACTTGGGCTCTCATAACTGGTTTGTGCCTCAGATGCCCGGCGTTTTGGTTGCGGCTCTGTGAGAGGATGCTGGGAGGTTGTCCTTCTCCTTTTGGGGGGTTCGTAGAAGCATTCGGCCTCAGTCGCGGCGCACTTCTCGCAAGGACGCTTACCATCACACTTGACTTTGGCGGTGCTGCAGCGTTTACAAGCACGGGATACACGCTGGCGTTCGTTGGGATCTGACGATGTCATGCCGGCAGTGGTGTGTGCATGTGTTGAACTGTGATGACGGGCGAGAGAGTCGATGCGTCCAAATGTGTTTCCGCACACAGTGCAGGCGAAAGGCTTTTCTTTGGTGTGAGTGCGCAGATGGCGTTGGTAGTGCTCGCGGCGGTTGAATGTGTCGCCGCACTCATTGCAGGTCCATTGGTCAGGCATAGAGACAGGATGATGGTGACGGCATATGTAAACTTAGGAGACAGTACAGAGTACAGACACGATGCATGCGAAGTAAGGGCGATGGGGCAGCAGACCGCTGGACTACCTCTGGTACTAGACTCCACTATTCCGCCTTCCCCGCAAATGGCGGAGTGAGGCGTCTTCGGTCCGCAATTTGCGGAGATGCAGGGATGCCCGGCAGGGATCAAGTGCGGTGGCGGTTCCGGGGTTAGGCTCGTGGTTGTTTCACATGACCTGGCCACGCTTGGATCTACGAAAGGAGCTAGTATCTGGTGTTGCACCGTTTTGGGCTACGTCTCTTGCCGGATCGGTACAAGACCAGATACTAGCTCCTTCGTACCTTCACGTGTCCATCAACTTCAAACATCAATCATCATCTATCGACTTTCAATGATCTATCGACAATCAACTAGCAACCACTAACCATCAACTATCAACTATGCCTAGATCCCAAGTAACTTTTGTACCGCTGATTTCAGTGCGTCGCCATGACGACCGTCTGAGCGCGCCCTCCACGCGATGAAGCCATCTGGGCGCACTAGCAACGCCTCGCCTACTTGCAACTTGCACTTTTCGCGTAGCGCGCCCGCAGCATCGCGCCAGGGAGTTGACGACTCGTGCAGTTCATATGCATCAATCGTCACGGGCCCACGTGATGAAGCGGCCTGCGCGGCGGCGATCCATGGCGAGTCGTGCTCAGTCACAACCAGCACTAGGTTTTGACGCACCAGGTCCAGTGTTGACACACTGTCGACACTGGAACTGGTACCTTGCAGCCATACGTGAGGGAACCGGGACCCAGCAGTACCAGATGGCGTGAGCGGATTCTCAAACGGCTCTCCACCACGTGGGCCTTGGCCATCCTCGTGCAGCACTGCACCGTCAGCATAACGATAGCCAATCTCCACCGTCAAGTTGCTTTCCTCGGCGGCTGGTGGTTGCACATGGTCAACGCGGTTATAGAAGCGCCTGGTTGCTTGGTCTACAACAAAAGCATCAACAGGCTGTCGCTCTTTGGTGTATGATTCAAGCAACGCGTGAGACGCAAGCCCCTTGAGCACGAATGCGAGCTTCCATGCGAGGTTGTGCGCGTCGCCAATACCAGTGTTGCCACCAAGACCACCCGTCGGTGGGACAGTATGCGCAGCATCTCCGGCAATCAGCACGCGTCCGCCGTGCGACTGCAGCCTGTCTGCATTGTACGATGTCATCGTCCAGTACGAGGAACTCTGCACTTCCAGGTCCATGTCTTCGGGCAGTCCAGAAAGCTCGTATACGTATTTGCGCGCCTCTTCTGCACTAACACTGCCTTCCGGGAAGTCGTCTCTGCCGCCAGCTCTATTGAGCATGACAATCGCGGCCTGGCCCTGGTTTTCCAGCCGGAACCCGCCACTGATGTCGGGGTTGAGCACGTACACGACGCCGTGTACAGAACGGGTGCCGAGATGCGGCGTTAAATCCCCTACAATTCGCATCGATAAACTGTTGCGCAGAGTGCCAGCTCCGCTCAGCTTGATGCCTTCCTTGATTCGGGTACTGCTTCGGTTGCCGTCGCAGGCAACAAGGTACCGCGCTTTGTACTTCTTGTATTCTTTGGTCTTGATGTCCTGCACCACCACCAGCACACCGTCGACCTCCTCTTCGTAATGCACCACGAGTTTTCCATACAACTGTGTACAGCCAAACTTCCCAGCGTTGGCTCTTAGTAAGGGTTCGAACATGGCCTGAGTAATCCAAAGCCAGCTTGTGCATGGTGTCACGTCCTTGACTTCGGCGGGATTATTCTCTTGCACTTGTGCAATCACTTTGCCGCCAACCAATTTCTCCACAACCAACATACCCGCATCGATGTCGAACTCCTTGCCGCTTTGAGCCTTGGCCTCCTCTTCCAACCCCAGTTGACGAAGTATCTCCACAGTGCGATAGTTCAATCCTGCAGCCCTAGGGTGTGTGCCAGAGGGCGGGTGTCTGTCGAAGGAAATGCTTTTGATGCTGGCGTTCAGTTAGAAGCATACTCTGTTCGCTCTTGCTGATGTACACACCCATGATATCCGAGAAGCAGTCCCGTCATCATGCCCACCATGCTTGATCCGATGATGAGTACGGGCCATTCCTCTTTCTCAAATGGAATACCGCTATGGTCGAAGTCTCCAAACTCGACTTCCTTTACATCGCTTCCGAAAGATTGTGGAGGCGGCTTGACCTCGCGTTCGAGGTCGTCGCCATTTACGAGGTTCTGATCATCAACTGACATGTTGTTTGGTCGTGGAAATAATGCCAGGTAGTGATTTCGTGGCTGATATTTTCGAGACAAATCAGTTCTGTGACTGCTATATGTCGATCATTCTGCATGTCTCTACATGGAATAGCGCAAGTTCATTCGAAGCCTGCGACCCGCGGTTGAAAGTGGGACCCGAAGCCTTTGAGCGGTAATATCACATGATTTGAGAACACGGCTGTGCCCACATGGTTCCGAAGCAGAGGGGAGAGCCGAGAAACAGGGCGGGAGCATGCTTCGGCTTCATCAGGCAGGTGCATATTCGTACGGATTATTGCTCACTCAGCGACATAATGACTGCATCTAACAGTTGGGGTGTCGGTGCGGTTTGTTCTTGACATCTCAGGTATAACAATCTGTCACAAGATATGGGCACTGTCCCTGAGGAGTACGGCAAGTGAAATTTACACTAGAGGCTGGGTTTCTAGTGTCAGTTACACCAGAATTGTACGGCGTAATTCATACTACACAGGTCTAGTGTAAGACGTTGGATTTTGATATTGAATACTACTCTTTTACTCTTAGTAGCTTATAGTTGTTATCCCCTGCTATAGGCTCCTACACTGTTCCTATATTAAGTAAAGATTTAGGTGATTTAACTAAATTATACCTACGTGTAGATGCTCTAGCTATAAGAGGAGGAGAAGTGAGAGAGAGAGGGGGGTGGGGGCACTCTTAGGTCTCTGGATCCCTACTTCTCTCGGTCCCAAGTAATGACCCCTCTTAGTCCTAGGTAATAACCCCTTAGCTACAGCTCTGATTGGCTTGTATCAGGAGAGAGAAGTCTGGTGTACGCTGCAATTATACGGTGGCTATTACACCAAGAGGCTTACTACACACACACCGGCCATTGACTTGAGTTACACCGATCAGTACGGTGTAAGTAACACCTGGCCGTGCGCTATAAAGGCGCGTCGCCTTAAGTTCAAGGAGCAAACGATTCAATTTAACCAGTGAACGGAATAATCATAAAGGGTTCTATCTCAACCTCATAATCTTGCGCTATCGAGCTTGTACACGAGGCTCTTGTAGTCTGAGAGCGTGTTGTGCCTCCTTGACTGGAAAGGAATCCCACGCATATTGCCACATGTTATCAGGGAGCTCAGCATCCGGAACGAATCGCTTCAAGTCCTCCATGACGTTCTCCCGATGCTCATCACCCACTCTAGACATGAACAGAACTGTTACAGCCTGCTTATAGCGAATAGAGTTGTACGTCTCCAGTCTCTGACTAATGTCTTCCAACCGAGTATTCGCTGGGAAGAGCGCGCCGAGAGTTGCCACGTCCTCCAACGCTTGTGCCCCTCCTTGACCTTGGTCTAGAATTTCTGTGAGCCAGTTTATCGAGGATTCGCATGCTGGGTAACCTACGAGGAAGTGTTGGATGCGCCGCATCTCCAATAAGAGCAAGTCTTCCTCTGTAAAAAACGGGACTGGGATCTCGGGATGCCAAACTCCACAGTTTTACGTCTTCAGCCATGCTACAGAGCTCGCGCAGCTCAGGAGCGAAACTCTCGACTTCAGTCATCAAGTCATCTCGACTCCCATCATTCTGCCACGACGACTCGACGGTCTGGCCGTCCGCGTGATCAGGATAAAACATGACAGCATTGACTAACGTGCCTGCACGGCATGGATACAGAATCAGCCGTCGGTTTGGGGAACTGAAAGCGTTCAGACACTGCAGACCTATCCGGTCTACCAAGTTTCTGGTAACCGGGTTCGCGCGTAACTTGTCGGTGGGAACAAGGAAGCGAAAGCAGTTTTGTCCAGTGCTTTTCTTCTTCTGAGTCTCGCCAGTGACACTGTCCACTGTTCGTGACTAGAAGATAATTAGCCGACAGGATGCACGATTCACAGCAACACCTACATGCACTCCATCTGCACCGATGATGAGGTCCGCCTGCAGCACATGCCCATTCTCCAAAACAAGTCTACCAGTTGACGGATCCTGAGACAAGTGTCAATAAATTGATACCAATCCATAAGCACAAATTTGAGGATGACGTACTACTGATTCCACGGCACAAGAAAGATGGATCTTCGGCTTCTTCCCACCAAAACCCTCTTCAGCCTTCTCTCGCAATGCGTTGTGCAAATCCACACGGTGGACTAACAGCCATGGATCCTCGATCTTGAGTTGCTTCTGCAGTTTTTCGGTGACCTTTGCGGTCAGCTTGCGCGTTTCACCAAAGATTCTGATCGTGATATACTCACTACTGGCGTTACAATGAAGTTTGCTTTGTGGTCCCAGACATTCAAATGATCGCAAGGTGTAGGTTGCATGCCCTGCAGATCGCACCCCCATGGTTTCAGGATTCGAGTCGCATTCGGTGCCAGATGAATCGCAGCTCCGACCTCATTGTGAAATGACGATTTTTCATAGACCTAAGCAAAACGTCAGTAGACCGCTTGCATTTCGTCGAACTCGACAAGCATGGCACAATACGAACCTCAACATCATGTCCTGCCCTGGTAAATGCGATAGCCGCACCCAGACCGCCCAAACCTGCTCCAACAACAATGACTTTCAATGGCATGATAGGTTTGAGTGGTATGGAAGCACTAAGAAAAGTAAGGTCCGAATTCCAAATCCAAGGGTTTTGCTATCTGCATGGAGCATAAATAATGTCTGTATCCACACTCGCTACGAGTTTATGATCAACTATGGACACGAGCAAGCACCCTGTAGTGTGGGCCGTATCCGCAATCTTGCCCTAGCTTGCCCCACACTATGCTGGTCATGAAACTTAGCCCGAATCACGCGCACATTATTACGCACAGATGCTGTCCACCATGCAGCCGTTAGTTTCGGAACTTCACCTACGCGTTCCGACTGACAAAAAGGTGAGGAAGCCGTCATCCAGCCAAGGTGTCTCAAAGCATCGAGGGGCTTACAGATAGATCACACCCGGTGGAGAAATTCCGACACAGGAACAGATGAGATCTAACGTATGGCCTCCAAGCTCTTCATCATCATGTTCTGTGGTTTCTACCAACATCAGAACTTCCACTCAGCTCCGTACTCTGTGCATGATCAAGAGCCTATAGCCACGTGACCTACTTTTCACATCACTCTAGCCATGCCTTCTCTGGAAAAGATCCGTGCCATTTTCGATCTTATCGGCTCCGGCCAAACGCAAGCATTCTTCGAAAATATCGATGATGATGTTGACTGGACTGTCAAAGGTGAGTTAGCTCTGCACGATGTCCCAACAAGACATACACTTCCGACTTGGACTTTCAACTGCACCAGTCTTCTAACGTCTCACCATCTTCAGGTACATACTGCCCGATTTCCGGAAACTACAAATCCAAACAGGCGTTCCACGAAGGCACGCGTGCTCTGTCATCGACATGGGCTACGCCGCTCAGCCTCGTTGTGCAAGACATCATCCACGACGGGGCCAACAAGGCCGCCGTGGAGCTAAAAGCTGTTGGTGTTGAGTGTAAAGATGGAACGAAGTTTACGAACGAGTATGTGTGGGTGTGTCATTTCAACGACCAAGACAAAATTGTAAAAATCAATGCGTTCATGGATACGTAAGACAAGCCCTGAAACCATAGATGCAAGAAACTGCTAACATGACTTAGCGATCTGGTTACTAAAGCTATTGAACGCAATCCATCATAGCGGATGAAACGGTCCGGATAAGAGCTTGATTTTAGAAGTGTGAGGAGCGAACAGATTGAATTATTGCCATGCGCAGTGTCTAAGATTTATCTAAACACAACAAAGTGAATGAAAGCAAATCCAATAATTTTTTCAAGAGTATCGGGGGGCAAGATGTCACTATCTGTAATCACTTGTGATATTTTGTAAATTCCGTATTACTGGACACAGCAATGGTAACCTAGCCTGCACAAAGTTCAAGATAGAGAATTGCCTATCGGATAGTCCTGTTAGGTCAGCAGGACAAAGGCCTTGATCGATTGTACATATGAGAAAAACAGTCGACTCTGTCTTTAATAGTCGTCCAGTCTTTCAACATAACAAGAAGTATCACGTATCCATTAAATTGTTCATAAATGCTTCATGCTCAAAATTGTCATTTTATGTGCTCATTAATCTACTTGCAGTTCTTTGGGAATTCCAAAATCGCGCAACTCTTCTCCGCCGAGACCTTTTGTAGCTTCTGATGGAAGAAGAGCGAATATCATCCGACATGCCTTGTCTGTGTGATTGTTCCACTGATGCATAGTCTATTCATAGTAAGCTACCACTCTGTAACAAACAGAGAAGAGATACCAACCGCTTGCTGCACGACTATATCTCCCGCACGCAAAGTCGTCTTCGATCCATCTTCTAGCACCAATTCGATCTCCCCATCCATAACGATACCATAATCGAGCGATCTAGTGCGGTGATTATGACCCATCGACTGTGCAGGGAAATCGACAACTCGAATCAGGGAGCCTTTGTTGTATATCTTGGTGCCGCCTGATACAGCGGCATCATAGTCGACCAGCTCGGTCGGGTGCCGGTGATTCTGCCAGACGGTTACGGCGTTTGCTGCGAATCCTGGAGTGAGGTCGAGCTCGTCTTTGATTAGCACCATGGACTTGCCGTCCTTGTGGCCGGTCACAACACGCCGGAAGGGTGTGGACATGCTGTACGGCTAGGAATTTCGAGGGATTGCAGGATGCAAGCAGCACAGTCAATATGATGTATTTGACGATGGATATCTTGGCTAATGGATCAAGAACACGAGAATTAGCATCGATAGTTGGACCGTCCCAAATATCGTTATCGATTCTCCAATGTTTGCGGTTAGCATATGCATTGTGATTTCTTGCATGCAAAAAGTTGTGTCGGTGTTATTCGGAAGTCCACACGGCTCCGCAAGCCGGTCATGAGATCGTAGCTGCTGGCTGATTTCCCCACACGCGACGATTTCTGGGACCGCGGGCGGTCCCTTAACGCCGTCATCTCCGTGCGACAGGGCTGTCATGGTGGAGGGTTGTCTTAGTGCTAGATTAAATGGTAGTTATGCAATGAGAATTCTTGGGCTGTATCTTGAAAAAATCTTTCCAATCACTCCAACTCGTCTACCCAGCCATGTCATTGAAAATTAACGGCTTCGATGTCGAGCTTGTAGATGCCAGTCCCCCTGGCTCGCAGCAGGCTGGTCCTTATACTGGATTCAACCCTTCGACTACAATCATTTACAAGGGCCATAAAAGACCTGGGCGGGATGATGTAGCAGAATTCCAGTCAGACGCTATTTGGGAGAAAGACTTTCCTATTCCTATGCGAGATGGCGTGACGCTTCGTGCGGATATCTTCAGACCTACGGCAGAGCAGAAAGTCCCTGCAATTCTATTGTGGAGCCCTTATGGTAAAGACAACAACGGTGAGGGACCATCATAGCTGCTACCTGCGAAGTGAACCTGCTAATGTAAGCGACATACAGGCGTGCACGGTCTACACCTGCAACCAGGTCGATTTGGTGTGCCATTCAAAAGAACGAGCACCTATGAGAAGTTCGAAGGTCTCGACCCTGCCGAATGGGTTGCCAAGGGTTACGCTGTTGTAAACTTCGATCTGAGAGGCACCTGGGACTCGGAAGGCACCATCCCGTAAGTCTTCCACAAAGAATCATACTCGTGCGGATACTCATTATGTCGCGAACAGCTGGCTCGGCAAACAAGATGGCCAAGATGGCTATGATGCTGTCGAGTACATTGCGACGCTCCCATGGTGCTCCGGAAAGGTTGCGACGGCTGGCAATAGCTGGCTGGCCATGGCTCAATGGTTCATCGCAGCAGAACAGCCACCACATCTAGCTGCCATTGCGCCATGGGAGGGGGCATCCGATTTTTACCGTGATACTTTGGCCCGTGGCGGAATAGGATATCCATATTATCTCCTCTGGGGCATGCTCCAAGACACCATGGTTGGTCGAGGAAAAGCTGAAGCTGTGATCAACATGTTGAAGAACTATCCCTTGTACAACGAGTACTGGGATGACAAACGTGCCAAACTGGAGAACATTCATACCCCCGCATACGTACTTGCGAGTTACTCAACCTCGCTACACACTTCCGGATCAATTGCAGGGTTCAATGAGATCAGCAGTAAGGAGAAGTGGTACGTTTATAGAGCAACAACAAATCTCTGACACTCTCTCTGACAAGTTTTACAGGCTTCGAATTCATCCGAGACAAGAGTGGTACGACCTGTACTCTGAGTATGCTACTGATGACCTTCAAAGGTTTTTTGATCACTACCTAAAGGGCTCAGCGAACGGGTGGGAGAAGACATCCAAAGTTCGATTCTCCGTTCTACCCTTTGACACCTCAGTAAGTTGATCTGAACCATCTCTTCCCAATCTCTCTAACACAAGGACTAAGGAACCTGTCGCAAATATCGAGACTACACAATATCCCATCCCCGAAGCGAAGCAGACCAAGTTCTACCTTGCTTCGGATGGCGCACTTTCTGTTACTCCAAGCAGCTCGTCACTTACCGAATCCTATCAATCCGACATAATACCACAAGGTATAGACAACGATCCTGAAGAGTTAGTCTTTTCGATCAAGTTCGACAAGCCAACATGGCTCGTCGGTTACTCAAAAGCCGTCTTATATCTGTCAGCCGACGCAGCCGATGATCTCGATGTATTTGTCCAGTTGCGCAAGCTGGACGCATCCGGCGGTAAAACGCTACAACTCAATGTCCCTGCCAATGCGCTCATTCCGCCGGTCAAGGACGCCTCAGAAGTGGCAGATAGTTGCTTCCTCAAGTACTACGGGCCGAATGGCTGCTTACGAGCCAGTCATGCCGTGACAAAAATTGATAGCACCAAGGATCACTCGTGGCCTACGTACAAGAACGATCGCGAGGAAAAGATCAAACCAGGCACTGTCATTCGCCTGGAAATACCAATTTGGCCCGGTGGCATGGCTTTTGAAGCTGGTGAGGCGCTTGCGATTAGGGTCTCGGGCCATTACATGTCTCCAATGGAGATGGAACAGCTCAACGGAAAAACAATCAGTGAAAACAACGGAAGACATAATCTGCATTACGGAGGGGATTATGAGAGTTACATCGAAGTACCTCTTGCTGCTCCTTTTGGCCAGTGACGTAGAGTAACTTGCAAGTACTTCTAGTCATATTGAATCTATCATATAGCTGCTTTGTAGAGATGATGAATAGTTGATTGGCATATGAGCCTATCAGATGACTTTTATTGTGTGTTCTCGCGCCGGCCATGGTGGCCACCGCTCTGTGATTGTGCGATAAGAAGATGTTGTTTGCATGACGCATACCGATCATATCTTTCAGCGCGTAACCGTCGTCCAAAGTATTACTAACGTCTTCAGAACCTGACGCGTTATGTCAGAGCTAGTGTATTTCATCTGTCTTTGTTCGACCCATATATGGGGTTGTAGCATGTACTAACCTAGAAAACTCGCCCATATCGCCACTACAGTTGTTTTGCTGGCATGAATACCTTCTTTTGAATTTGTGTCAGTGACTAGAGGTTTATAGTTGCACCACTGGTTTCACGACATCTTGTGATAACACGAATCTTGAAGGTTGCGAATTTCATCATTCAGATACGAAGACAATTTCTTCATCTCAACAAGTACATCCTAACACCTCGATAAGAAAGAAAACTCAGCCCTGTTAGTGCTACAAGGCCCATCGCTGCCCCAAGTATCAATCCCTGTTCAAAATATGACATGCGCCCACCCTGGGGTTGTTTCACTTTCTTTGCGTTCAGTTTCTCCGGTCTGTTCCGGTTTTGAGAGCCGGGTGCTGTGACTCGAAACATAGCCTTATTTTCGGAGAAGTCTTCTAGGTGATAGGCGTGCGTAACGGTGTTGTATGTAGAGCGACAACCTGTGAGAACTAGCTCAGGTTAGCGCTGGAAATGTTCAAATGTTTATTATCTAGAGCATACCAAGAGATTGGGCTGGTATATCGTTGATGTATACGTGGGATGTGGTGATGAAGTTGCCAAGGTAGAAAGCTTCTTTGCCTCCAGCGAAAACATAGATAGCTTGCGCACCCGTGCCGGCGTTGCTGCAGTAAGATTAGAACTCAGTCTCAAGTTGGGAAGATAACCAACATTTTGTTCAACAGGTCAATCGTATTATCCAAACTCGTCGTGGGGATCAGAATGATCTCTGAATCATCGGACAGTTTCAGTATCGTAGCGCTCCTATACCTCGCATTAGTCCAATCACCTTACTCAACACTTGGAAGATACTTACCCAACTGTGGGGAACTCTACCATCTGCTGTGTTTTGTCTCTGATGGTTGAATATCTGGGCGAAAGGCCACTGTAGTGCTTTCGAAGCCACTCATCTACATCGTTGCTTGTCTCTTCGTGCCGCGCTTGCATCTTGTCCTTGACTGAAGCAATGACGGACTCGTCAACAAAAAAGAGTCGTGGAACCCGGAGAGGGTTACCATTTGATCCTTCTGAGAGTCTTAGCATAACTCTCTGATTGTTAAACGGGGTGTTACTTACTTGGCACACGCTGCAAAATCTGTTTGACAGCTACATTGATAGAACCTGCTACACTGCGATCGATTATTCCAGCGGGTATACCGTAGTATGGCTCGAGTAGTCTGACCGACGGGTTTGCGGTGTGGACAAGCGGTCCAATCGCATGGCTTATTTCAAGGCTGTGAAGAACAACTACAGCATACTCAGCTTGTGCGAAGGCTTTACAAGTCGATGCATCAGCTGAATTTTCAAAATGAAATGCCTCGCGGTCTAGAGCTTCCAGGATGGTACGCTCCAGAAGAACCCCAGTCGTCGGAAGAGTTGGAGAACCGAGGACAATCGTAGGGTTGCCTGCAGCCAATGCGGCAGCCAGCGGACCGAGAGTCGAGACGATGGGCGATGATGAGAGCTGCATGACCAATGTTGTCCCAAGAGGAACAGAGAAAAGTGCTGTATTTGCACCATTCTTCACATTTCGTTCTTTGGCTAGCACGTCCTCAAAATCTAACCGCTTGTACAGAGTGTTGATAGCATCAAGAGCGGTTGTGAGCTCTACCATTGCCAGCTCAGCGGGACAGCCAAGATCTTTACAAGTAATGTCAGCACTGTGTAGATTCTATGCAAATGGGCTGGTGATAACTTACCTTGTTGCAGTGCGCGGACGACGTCGTCGAATCGCTGGTGCAGTGATTGATGTAAAGCTGCCAGCTGCTTTTGTCGTTCCAGCACATTCTCTAATCGACCTTCAACCCGGGCGATTGCGATGCGTTCTACGATGTCTTGAGTCGACATGGTAGTCCTTGAAGCTCAGCAGAGGTAAAGCGTGACAACTTATCAGGCACGACCTTTGAAGAAGGGGATTATCAAGAGTTTCTCACAATGACTGCCCAGTATTTGCATGAGGATGCTACCAGCTACGCGCGGCGCGCAGATAGCGCTATTCGTCCGCCGAGTGGATTGTTTACGCGCTCGTACCTCCGTTCACGCCGTTTGGCGCGGGTCGGCTCCACATCCAGCCTCGCTTCTCCACTGTCACAACGACAGATTCGGCTTTGAGCATCGCGACTTTTGAGTCAAATGTCCATGAAGAAGCCGATGCGGTCAGGACGCGCGGTCAAAACACGCGTTAAATACAGGTACCAATATGGCTCGGACCAGTCAATCGCAACAATCAATTCAGGTCGCTCGGCTTCCGTTTTGAGAACTCCCAGCTCAATCTGCCTAGAACAACAATACCAGCCAGAAACATGGCAGCACGATCGGATGAAGGTGTGACCTCGATGTTATGTTTTGGAAGTTCAACGCTGACCATGTCAGGGATCACTCCCGTATTCTTGTTCGCTCACGGTTCAACCATGATGCTAGGCGAGGAGTCTGAACCGGCTAAAGTTTGGGAGCAAGTTGGAACCGAGGCTTTGCGAAGAGGAATCAAGAGAATCGTGATGATGGTATGTCGCGTCCCGCGACCATCATGAGGCATTCAACTGATCAGGCCTCTCTAGGGCGCACATTGGGAGTCTCCAGGTGACACAATCGAAGTCAGCATGAACCCAAGCCCGAAGATGCTTCCAGTTGGTTCAGTCAAAGACTCACGCTACATGCCCTACAAAGTGCTACCCGATCTTGAAGGGGGTGAAAGGGTAATTAAGCTCCTGAAACATGCCGGCTTTAATGTCAAGGCCGCTCCCACATTCGATTGGATACATGACACATTCTTGATAATCATCCGCATGTTCCCACACTGCATACCGCTTCCTACGACTATCGTCTCTATGAACGCACGGTACGAGTCACACTTCCATCTCAAGATCGGCACCGCACTTCGCCCACTACGCTACGACGATACACTGATCATTGGAAGCGGAGGATCGGTGCATAATCTGTACCGCAACCATTGGGCAGATATGATGTTATACCGTGATAATTTTGCTCAGCCTGTACCACCCGGAACATGGGCTTTGGAGTTCAGACAGGCTGTGGAGGACAATATTACCAAAAACACCGGTCCAGAACTTCGAAGAGCAATCACGAGAATGATGAAGCACCCTAGATATAAGGAGGCACATGGCACCGATGATCACTGGATGGCCTCGCTCTTTGCGGTCGGTGCTGCTGGAGGCAAGGATGATAAAGGCCCAAACACAATGATGGCTGAGTGCTGGGAGCTCGTAAACATGTGTAACACACAATATCAGCTTGGCAGTTGGGATGCATATAAGACAGCCTAATAATACTTTTGGGCTTTCCTTAGACTAGCTGTAGGACTAAGAACTTGGTTTATGGAATTATGCGTAGAAGATGTCCCAAAGTCAGACTGACTGGCTGTTTTGTTTTCTAGCCAAAGGGGTATTAAAATTGCTCACAACCTCCAACTGGCCCCCTGTGCATCTATATGATCAACAAATTAGCACAAGAGCTGATCTCGTTAGTCTGCGAGCAGCCTAGGAACGGAACAAGTGCTTTCTAGATGGATTCAATTTTGGCATGATACAATACTGATGTCTGGCACCCAATTAGAGAGTCTGCTGGACAAATATGCACTGTACCAAGCTGCCAGGCACCAAGTCACCACTCTCCACCAACCTTGTGTAGCCCGATATCCGTGACTTTGCCGAGTGTGTTCCTCCAGGCCCAACCAGACGACTGCACTTCACATCAATACTATGCCAATTTCTTCCACACTGTGAACTTACTGCAATTGTCATGCAACCAAACACCATTACAGCCCCAACGGTTCTGAACACCGCGTTCTGTCGCCTCTCCTCTAGATCAAGTTCTCTGTTCACTGGCCGGTACACAGGTACCCTCCTGTACGTGGACTCCCACCACTCCGGGTTGGACACTGGTTGTGTAATTGTGGGATGAGCTGCAAGGGTTGGGTCGAAATCGTTAGGCTGGCGTTGACGCAATTGCCCGCCAACTTGCACATTATCCTCAGTGTCGTCTGGTCGTGAAGTCGATTGATGGATGTCATAATCAGCGAGTAGAGTGAGAAGACCTGGGTCAACTCTTTGGTGTCGAGTGCCATCGCGGTCTACGACAGTTGTTGAGGATACGGCGGCCATAATGTCGCTATATGGATTATGGACACCGAAACAAGCCGAGTCAGAAGAGAACGAACTTTTTTGATGTGGTATCAAGACAAAGACAAGTAAGATGTTAACAAGCTGAATCTGGTTCGCTTCGACGCAAATGTGCCTCCGTCGCGAGTTCCAAAAGATCAATCCCCAACGCAGAAGGTGTGATAGGGGAAGCTAGGCCAAATGAAGACATTGTGGAGCCGAACCGAGCCGGAACGTGAACCAGGAGATTCCGTTACCCCACACCCTAACTATCCACCCCCACCTCTCAATCACAGCTATGCGGAACCTCACCACAATCGCCCTCGCTCACGGCTTGCCAAGCGTCAATGCGTATTTTGAGTGCATATCCAGTTGGGAAGTAGCTTGCTCGGTCCATTTGGCACAACCGGGACATATAACTCAACAACGCACAACGCACATCACACTTTTACTGACTATATGCGAATACAGCTATAATGCCTCCCGACAAGTTTCTGAAGACTGACCGCGACTCGTTTCCTTATATCTTCATACAACACAAGGACATTCCGCTAAAGACATACGACACTGGCTTCCTGCGTTGCGACATCTTTCTGCCCAAAGATGCAGCGCCTTTCGGTAGTCAAAGATACCCCGTCATTGCGACCTACGGCCCATGTGCGTATATTCATCTGGTATTGTCCATGAAAATATGTCGGAGTACTGACATCCCACACAGATGGGAAAGATGTTCCGTACAAGGTCTTTTTCCCCAAATCTTGGGATGAACTCAATCCAACGATGAAATCCGTGCACGCAGCCTGGGAAACTCCAGACCCAAGGTACTGGACCTCAAAAGGCTACGTCGTTGTGCGGGTAGATGAGCGCGGCGCAGGTCAAAGTCCAGGAGAGCTTGACACCATGTCCCGCGGCACTAGCGAGGCCTTTTTTGACGTAATTGAGTGGTGTGCAGAACAAGAGTGGTCATCTGGAAAAGTGGGACTCCTGGGTATCAGCTATTTTGCAGGAACCCAGTGGAGGGTGGCTGCGAGGAGGCCGAAAGGCTTAGCGGCCATCATCCCATGGGAGGGTATGAGCGATTATTACCGCGATCGTGTGAGGCACGGTGGTATTCTGTCGGATAAATTCATAAGTGAGCAGTCACTGATTGCAAACTCCCACAATAGCTGACATCTGCCTCTAGAATTTTGGTGGGAGAACGCTGTCGATAAGAATCAGTACGGCAAGCCAGGTCGTGCGGCCCGAGACTGGGGCTTTGATACTCTGGATGGAGATTTGGACGAAGCAACCCTGATCGCCAACCGACGAAATCAGATGGAAGACACAGCAAACCACCAATTTCTGGATGAAGATTACTATGCCAGTCGCAACTTTGATGTCGAGAATATTGAGGTCCCACTTCTTAGCGTAGCGAATTGGGTATGGCAATCTCACTCTGATAAACTAATTCGACTAACGATTGCAACTAGGGCGGTATCCTTCTCCACCTCCGTGGTAATGTCCTCGGTTGGATGCGTGCCTCCTCTCAGTACAAATTCCTGCATTTCATTGTCGGTCGGCACGATTTGCCTTTCTACTATGACCACTCCGCCAAGCTCCAGCAGTCATTCTTTGATGCATTCCTCAAAGACAACGATTATGACGGCTGGAAGACCGGTGAACAATCACGTGTCAAAATAACCCTGAGAAAGGGAGATTGCGGCGTCGATGATCCGGAACGCGAACTTGGCTTTCCGTCGCGTGGTGAGGCTGATTGGCCAATACCTGACACGAAGTACACCAAGTTCTTTTTGACCGGAAGCAATAAGCTATCAGAAGTTTTAACGAACAACAAGAAGACGTTGTCGTATGACGCCTTGGCTGGTCAGCCGGTGCAGTTCAGCTATACGGCTACCACGACGCTAGAGTTGACTGGCCACGTACTTGCACACTTGAGCGTCTCAGCAAGTAGTACGAACGGAAAAACTCCCACGGATATCGACCTCTTTCTCACTTTGCGAAAGCTCGCCAAAGACGGTTCAGAGGTTTTCTACACGGGCACAATGGGTGATCCTGTTCCGCTCGTTAAAGGTTGGCAGCGTGTGTCATTGCGTCAAACGGATCCTTCAAACTCACTTCACCGTCCATACTTGCCATACAGAAACTATCGCGCCTCAGACGTGCAAGAAGTGAAGGTTGGTGAGGTGTACGAAGTTGACGTAGAGGTTTGGCCGACCAATGTCGTGCTAGAGGAGGGAGAGACGCTGGTGTTTGAAATCGCCGGACACGATACTCAAGGCGTGGGCAAATTTTCCCACGATCATGCAAAGGACCGAAAGACAGAGATTCTGGATGGAACGAACGAAATTCATGTTGGAGGCGACAGTAGCTGGTTGCTTCTCCCCGTAATTCCACCAAGGCAATAAATAAGTCTGCCATGCGGGAGTTGTTACGGACTTTGGTCGTGAACTGAACAAGTTTTTTGAAACAGAAAACAAAACATGTCGAAGTTGAAATCTAAAGAGGCTATTTAGAATACAAAGACAATTCTTTAGATGGAGTATTGTATATAAAGTCTGCAAAACAGGTACATGTAAAAAATGGGCTAGTATAGACAGATAATATTCTAGTCAGCTTGATGTAGATGTGTTATACAACATATAGAAGATCCGTATGTAGAAGATTGTGAAGGAATAAGTCACATGATCACAGTTCACTGAAGTATAAGTAGAGGGATTCCCCTATCTATATCAAGCCATCGAACTTATACACTCTTAATATCACCTTGTTTGATGCTACATACTCTTATTTAAGATTATGTAAAGAATGTGATATCATTTAGAGACAGATTTAAGTTATAGATAAAATGTCATTTAGCCTTGACGTGCCGTGCCGTAACCCATAACCCTTCCTTTGCGAGACTAACTCGGCCCACAGATTCGTGCAGACGCTATATAGGAGCGTACATAGACCGTTAGATCTGAGGGAACGTCGAAATACTCCAGGGACTGGATGATTGGCAAGGCAGCATGAAGCCGGTGCACTAGGCCGTTTACAGTAACTAATGTCCGCTAACTATGGACTAGTCCTACTTCGCAGCGCATCCTTCAAGCTCGAAGTGGATGCAGGCCGCCGAGCCGCGCAGACCCTTTCCAGGATCGCATACAAGGTTATGCAGAGATTACGAGAATGAAAGATTCCAGACGCAAACTTTTCAACCCCTTCTTTTATCAGCCATTCTATCAGTAGCCAACTTCCCTCTTTTCTTGCTGCTTAGTGGTCACTTCATTCCAGTCATCCTCGTGCTGGCCATGTGTTCACGTATCATTTTCTCGGGTCTGCTGTTGGGAGCATTGTCCTTCATCACTTCAGCACAAGATGACGTGAACCTCGTAGGCCTCACTTCCCCAAATGGCGATCCATCAAATTTACCAACAGGCGATTGCACTGGTGTCAAAGGCATCAGCCCGAAATGTAGCAGCCAGGAATCTGCGTACCAGCGTGACTTTTTCTACATCGGTGGAGGCTATGTCGACTCGGGCATCCCAGGTCAGCAGATGTGGAGCGACCAACTCTATGTCGAAAAGATGACGCCCGCAAAAAAGGTCAACAAACCTTACCCAATGGTTTTCGTCTCGGCGGGTGTCAACACAGGCGCGGAATGGCTGAATACGCCCGACAATCGCAAAGGCTGGGCTTCTTACTACCTTGATCAAGGCTACCAGGTCTACATTGTTGATATCGCTGCCAACGGCCGAAGTGGCCAGCAGCTTCTCTCCAAGTACCCTCTACGTATTGGATCCACAGACGCCATCAATGAGCAAGGCTTCACAGCTCCGGAAGACGTCGATCAGTACCCACAGGCAAACTTACATACACAGTGGCCTGGCAATGGATCTCGTGGAGATCTCGTCTTTGACGCTTTTAGTGCCGCCAACGTTCCTATTTCTTCATCCAACGTGAACGTGGAGAACACTATGCGCACATCTGGATGCCAGCTTCTCAGCATGATTGGCCAGTCATACACAGTTTGTCATTCTGCTGGTTGCACCTATACAGCCATCTGGTCAGACGCATGCCCTGATTTATTGCGTGCAAATATCAACATTGAGCCTGGCAACATCCCATTTACTTCCCTGATCGGAAACACCACCGTTGCTGGGGTTGGTCGTACAGCTGCTCGGCCTTGTGGTCTCACATACACACCGCTGCAGTTCGATCCACCAGTAACAAACTGCTCGACCATCACTACCGCTGAGGTTGGACCAGACGACCCGGCCAAGCGCTCCTGCATTCTCCAAACAGGTACCATCCATAAGCTCACCCAGCTTGGCAAGGTGCCTTATATCATGATTACAGGCGAGGCCAGCCCCCATATCACGTACGACCACTGCTTCGTCGAGTACTTCAAGCAAATGGGCCTTACCAATTATCAATGGATCAAACTTGCAGACATCGGTATCAAGGGCAATGCGCACTTCATGTTTTTAGAGAAAAACAACCAGGGCATCGCCGCGGCGATTAACTACGGTCTCTCAACACTGAACAGAAGCCCAGCTGCACCAGGTCATCCAAGTCTTCCTGTCTCTGTAGTGTAAAGAGCCTCATCGCACAAAAAGACTAAAGTATACTAAGTGGGAACTGAGAGCAACTACTGGTACCAAGTAACTAGCATTGATTTGTGAATAGAACTATCCACTTATATACTGCTAGTTACATCCCGAAATATGGACTTCAGCACTTATAGTTCTTTCATATCTCTTCGTACCGTGATACAAATCAACAGCCGCTGGGCAATACTGTGCTACCTGTTCGGGCAGAAGCACTGTACTTAGCGCCTGTTCCGAGACCTCTTTTGGCGAAAGCTCTCCAGATCTCGCACTTGTTGGCACCACCTGTAAGCGCGGTATCGGCATCCAAGATGGCATCACGTGCTTGGACAAAGGTGGGGTTACATGGTTGCCTGAGATGTGAGTGTTAGGAATTATCGATAAAACCAGTATTCAGTTGAGAGGTTGAGTGAACTTACAAAGCCATTGCATCAATGACAAGTTTCATGGCGAGATATTTGCCGTCCGTGGGTACACCAGCAGCATTGAAAGTAGGTTTCGGCGCATCGTTCTTCCCGTGCTTGTCGATCAAGTTCCACATCACTTCGTAGAGCATGTTGGCCCAAGCTTCCCCGATGGCATGCACTTCGTTCAGCTTGTTCAACGAAGTGTATGTGAGTGGGTTCGTTGTCAATGAGGTAGAGTAGAGGTACGAGCGAAGACCCACGGGGTTATTGTAAACCCATGCGCCCATAGGATAATTCTTGGTGCGGGTGTCGGCAGGCTTCAAGCGAATCGCAGTAGCCATGAAATCTCCCCAACCCTCGCCCATACCGCCAGCTTCAAGAGCGTTAAGACAGTTGGAGTTAGCAGGGCCGCCAGTAAGACGGTTAGAGAGACCATGTGTGTACTCATGGATAACAACACCAGCCTCGAAGGTGCAGTCACGGTAAGGGGTAGACTGAGTCCACAAAAACATTCTCATGCGACCGGGCTGGCCATCAGGAGGAGTGGCGAAGTTAGCGTTGTTTGTTCCAGAGCCATCTTGAGCATTCACGATAGCGTAGTCATTACCAGTTCCTCCTTGGCCGTTGTTGTTGATCTCAAAATTTCCAGCTTTCTCCGTAAAGCCGAGAGTGTATAGCAGATCGTGATATGTGTTGACTGTGTAGAACAGCTGGGTGACGGATGCGTTGGCGTAGGTTGAAGGCGGGGTCATTGAGGCTGTGTAAGGGTAGCTGAAGTTGGAGGTGGGGCTCGAGGGGCGAGCATTATTGAGATAGTTGTTCCCTCCGCTTGGGTTAGTTTGAGCGATAGCGTTGTTTCCACGGGTCACAGTGTAAGTGTCGGTTCCAGTGCTTTGCCAAGTGAACTCGGAAGCCTTTGTGTCCCATGGATTGCTGACCAAAACGCGAGACCCTTCCGTTGGGTCGTTCAGTCCCCAAGGACTATACCGAGTTAGCGCGAGTTTATCTTCGAGTTTACAAAAATCTTACTAGACTTGGTAGACAGCGTCTGCTGAGTAATCTACAACACCGTGAATCTCGGCGTTTGATGCAGCGTCAACGTAGGTCAGCAGCCAGTTGCTCATGATATCAGTCTCAACTCGCCAGGTGAGGGCTAGAGATCCATCGGCTTTAACGAGATACATGAGCTTAGCTTCTGGATCTTTGACTGCGCCAGAGGTGTTCTTGAGGGTGAATGTTTCCTTGCCTTCAGCAGTCACAGCGGAAGCTTGTTGAGCCTTGACAGGAAGCTGGAGTATGTTTGTAGCGGTCTTCAATGCATCCACTGGATTGGAAAAGCCACGCTTCGTAAGCGGATTTGCAGGAATTTTACCCGTGAAGAATGAGTTTCCGTAGGAAAAGATGGATCCATCTTTAGCAACCTATGAACATCAGCAAAGAGCTGTTAGAGAGAAGATCTGGATACTGACATTGACGTGGAAGTCGGCATTATCAATGTCGATATCGTGGGCTGTTTGTTTGAAGTTGACATGGGCAATTCCATTTGTACCAACATAATGATCTTGAACAACTCGGAAGGTGGCTCCGTTCACGATGGACTTCACCAGCTCGGTAGCTGTCTCAACATAGTCCTCTCGCCTTCTAAGACGCACGCTGGGAGGAGTCTCAGCAACCGAGGCATTGACGTACTCGGAAGTGGCTTTGAGTCGAAAGGCGTTGAGGTCGACACTTCGTGCAACGAGGCTGTTGTCGTGTACCGTGGGGTGGGCCCCAACATGGGCGAACGGAAGAAGGCTGGCTACCAAAAAAGCGTACATGTTGAGCATGTGAGGACTGAACCAACTGTTCTCAAGCTTTGCTTGGTAGGGAGAACAAACTGGCGTCTACAAAAGCGGTTTTATACTTGAATCGACCACATCTTTGGATACAGGAGACAGAGAGTGCAAGAGGTAGTCAATGTGAACTTCCTATTGCGATTCTTGGCTTTGATTGTACAGATTGTAAGCTTTCTTGGCAGTCGTCCTCGTAACCTCAAGCACTCAGAGCATGTAGGTCCTCAGTTAACAACTTCCTCTTTTGCAAGTCCCCCGGTGTAGTCAAATTAGCATGCCAGGCTCTTCAAAAGTCGTGGAATTGCTGGGGGGCACACTGGCCGATACCACTTGCCCAATCGGTAATTACAAAGCTACAATTCAGACTAGTCTACACTAGCTGAAGTCATGGGATGGATCCACAGATCGGTCACATACACAAAACTGATGGCTCGCCGAACGCCTCTCTAAACGCGAGATGACTGTGGTACTTTTCAGAGGCGATGAGGATTTCTATAGTAGTTCGAAATTATGGTTTAGGGTTAGAAAGCACGTTGTGAAGCCTGAGAAGCTTATGCCTGAGTCTCAATGTAATTAGGTCGAACTAGAGTGGCTTGAATTGCAACATGCGCAGAGTTGTATTGCGCTGTTTTACTGGAAGAGCTGTTGTGTGCAAGGACAGGGGCTGACTAGAGACCTTCCACACTTGGTCCCAGCTGTGCTATTGTAGCGCACCGCCAGGTGCGCAACTCTTCAACAGGTCGAAGTACAAAAGTAAGGCTCATGTCACTAGTGAATTCAAATGAATCGGATCTCACTCCGCTCACAAGACCACATGATAAAATAGATTAAATCTACCGATAAGATGAGGCGAATGGTAATCAACCTTCCAAATCGGCATAGTCGCCAGGGGTCCAGCTTCCGTACCCGCGATAAGACGACATCGAATACTCGGAGCACAAGCAACCTGTAGTGCATGTGGGCATGGCGTGCTTCTTGACAAGGCTTGGGGTGTCTTAGCATTTCGATCGAATTGCTTCGCTCTCGTCGGTCGGCTCTTGCAACTAGACGCTTACAGCCTGATTACCTAAAGAGGAAGCTGCCCCGAACTAGCTAAAGTATTCGCTAAGAGTGTTGTGGAAGGTGCAAAAGGCGATGGGAGCGGAAAAATATGAGCCGTGATGTTATGGTATTGTTACTGAGCTTGGGTTTAGATGAAGAAATGGCCGCAACTGAACTCAAATGCGGTGGCTATGGTCGCAGGACACCTACACCTAGATTAATTGCAGAACAAGACTTCTATGACTCTTGACTGATTAGAACTACATTCTTCAGGATAGTCTCCGGCTGTCTGTGGATGGAAACCAGTCAGATTTCTGTCTGGAAGATACAATAAAAAATCACGTCTCAAATTTCCGTTTTACGGGTTGGGCACTGCATGACTATCCAAAAAGGCGAACGAAGTTCATGGTCTCTAATGGTACGTGCAGGATCATCCTGAACAGAGACTCACAAGGTGCATCAGTTTCTAGAGTCACTTCTATAAGGTCCCAAAATTGTGAAAAACATGGGACGATGGTAGTTGTCCTCGTACGGTTTAGTCTGCCATCCGTGGTGTGTTAATCAACATGAGTTTTGTGATAACAGGGTCTGGCAAGCGCTGTGCAGCGTAAGTCATGATCTCGGATTGGCTGAACATCACAGATATGCGAAGAGCGTGAATGTATCTCACGATTATCTCATCGGAACATCCGCCAACATGTGCTGTGACCCTGAGGAGGTATAATCAGTAGATCGATTGTCGGCAGGAGAGTGGTATCACAGGAACTTTGTTATGGCGAAGCCAACATGCAATAAGATCAGAATACTCTGGATGTGAAAATGGCAATCACGTGACTCACAAGCAGCTGAAACGTACGACGGATTACGGTACCGTGTGTCGGTCTCTCTTCAATAATGTCATAGCTTCTTACAACCTTCTGGGCTCCTTTCTTGTAAATACATTCATGAGCGGTTGCGTCATTGGAAAGGCAGTGTGGGCGGAGTAGAGAAAAGTAGCCCTATCTATCCCATCAACAAGCTGTTCCCTAGAATCCACAATTTCTGTCTTTGATTTGTGTTCTATCGTGTAATACTATGGTGCTCTCCGGTATAATGTTCGCAGTCTCAAATACTTCGATTGAGACTTGTCATCAGCATACAGCGGGTCATGCTTTAGATTGAGTATTGTTGAGCCTAATTGGCGGACGTGGCGTCATAAATGAATGCAGTGTCTTGCTCTGGTTAAATTGGAGAAGCTGAATCTGAGAAATCTCTTTCAGTCTCTATCTGCAATTCGATGGTGAGTGATGTTACCTAATTAAGGCGGAAGTCAGGCAATGAACAAGAACTTCTGTGTGCTTGAGGTATCCCGCTAGTCTCTTAATAGCGGGGCACGGCGGGGTAGTTCACTTGGCGACTTCATTGCAAGGCCAACCACTTACTTCATTTCTCAATGCCAAAGCATTCTTCACAGGGTGCCTGACGAATTCTGCCGAGTCTTTTCGACATAGAGGGTACGATGGCATCAACGGCAACTGCGACTGCCGGTTCTGCAGACGCTCGTACCTTGCCTTCCTCTGATGAGCTTGCAGAGGCGCTTGAGATTGAGGTATTTGATCGGTTTGGCGACAAGTCTGCACTTGGCGAATTGACCAAGGGCAAACGAAGCGTTTTGATATTCACCAGGCAATTTTGTATGTCAGTCTCAGTGTTCAACCCACACGCATAGCATTCGCTAATTCGAAAAGGGTGCCTGAACTGCCAAGCATACGTACGCGCCATCAGCGAAGATATTCCACCTTCAAGACTGCCCTCCAACACTCAAAGTAAGCTAGATCATGTTTAAACACCAGCGATTTAGTCTGACTATGACTAGTCATCATCATTGGCAACGGGTCATACCAACCCATCGACACTTATGCTAGCACTACCACCTCTGCTTACCCAATATACACTGACCCAACATGCCGACTTCATAAAGTACTCAAATTCAAATCCGCCCTCAAAGAACAGAGCGGCGGAGAAGAGTCAAGAGATTACATGCAGAATGCAGGTAGTGCGATGAGCAGAATTTTCGGTGGAATCAAGGGCGCCTTGGGCAACCTTCAACATACTGCTTACATTGGACCCAAGAGCTTGAATGGTGGAGAAATGATTCTTGCAGCAGGTAAACAGGTTCAAGTACCACTATTGAAGTCACGACGATAACTAATGCGTACCAGATGGACATTGCGAGTATATGTACCGGATGCAGAATATGGTTGATCATACAAACGTGGCAGAATTACACCACCTCGTCGGATCAAGTTCTCTATCTACCACCCAAGAAGAGCACGAAGGAGGTAGATGATTCTTCCTAGACGTTCCATACCGGGAAAAACAAGATGCCAGCACCACGTCAGTCACTCTATCTCCGAATCCCGAATACAATGCTCTGCAAACGATAATATTGTGCATTCTTTCTAGTAGTTTAGACGCCTAAATTTGAGAGGAGATGATGTTACATGCGGATACTGGAGGAGAATTCAGCCTCAACGGACCGCTTTGTTCACAGAGTGTTGTGGTTGTCGCCCTTCATTCCAGCGGCACCCACGGCGCTGCTCTTCTGCTTACGCTCCTCAGCATCAAGAGGCAAGTTCAGACCAAGTCTCTCGCGTGTAGAGTAAGTTGTAATTCCGCCTTGGGGGTCGGCTTCAGTGACGAGCTCCTTGCGACGAGTGTCGACAAGAAGACGGATGAGGTCAGGGCGCATGTAATGGCCAGAGAAATCAGCCAGAGACTTGGTCAAGTGGCATTCGTTGAGGTCAATCTGTCTTACAGTTAGCACCTGAAGTCGCAAAAGACACTCGGTGGACTTACGTCAACAAATAGTAGGCCGTCAAAGTCCTTGTCAGGCTTAGCGACGAGTGTGCCGTCAGGCTTGTAGATACGAGCATGACCATTGTATGTCGAGGGGTCGGTTTCAGGCTCTACGCCTTCCGGGGTGGTCTTCCTCAGACCCTCCTTGCTGAGTCGCTGGAAAGGCGCCAGAGTCCAAGTACCAGTCTCGATAGCATATGCCGGCGTTACCAAGTCGGAAGCCGGCTCAGCAACGTTGGTTGCTGGGTCAGGATACTTGAGTGTCTCCTTACCGGGGTAGACTGGCCAGGCTGCAATGTGAATTTGCTCTCCCTCAGAGACGTTGAGGGACTTCAGGAAGGGGTTCATGTTTTCCCAGCAGTTGAGCTGCCCAAGGCGACCAAGTTCGGTCTGTGTAACAGACTTGAATGTGTCACCGGAGCCGTCGCCGTAGACAAGCTTCTCAACGTGGGTGGGCTTGATCTTGCGGCGGTGGTTGATGACCTCACCGGTTGGGTCAATCAAGGTCTGGGTCAGGTACAGAGTAGCATGGTCGATCTCAGAGAAACCAAGCGAGACGTAGCTATCTGATGTTAGGCCACAAAACTTCCCAAGTTTCGTCAGTCACTCACATCTGGTTGTCTCGGGTGGCACGACGGATGCGCCTGAACTCCTCAGAGTCGATGGGCAGCGAGTTCTCGCGGTACTTTTTCAACATGGGGAGAGATTGCTGGTAGTTCACCTTCCACATCCAGTAAGGATACCCTGGAATCCAGACCTCAGGGAAGGCGATGAGCTTACATCCAGCTTCACCGGCTTCATTGATAAAGGCGATGGTTTTCTGAATGCCAGCCTCAAGATCGAACCAGCATGGCTCAGAGGTGACAGCGGCGGCCTTGTACTTGGTAAGAGGCATTTTGAACTGCGGAAAGGGTTGTAGATCGGTGGAAGTCGATGAAGTATTGTTTGTGTTGTGGTGATGCCGTGTCTTCTTGGTGCAATCGAAGTTTATATACCATTACTGAGACACCCAAGTCTGCACGCTCCAATCGCGTTACGAAACAACTCCGGTATCTCCTCACTGCTTTTCGCAGCGTCCGGTGTGCGATGCATGCTGCTTCCCTGTCGAAAGCGTGTGCGTTGTCTCCTGATGCTCTAACTTTGGCGGTGTCTATCTGCAACATCACATCGTACGCTACGTCGCATGGATGTAGAGCGAATTTGTGGAGCCGGCATTCTCCACTAAGGCAACATCCTCGATCAGACCTCTGCTCATACATATATGAAGGCAGTGGAGAGGTCAGCGGCATAGGCTCGGCAACGTTGTCATCGATGCCGTTGGAGTGGTTACCACGGCAAGCAATCGGCATCAATCGGCAGATCGGCAAGAGTAGCACGTAGCGATGATCCGCGAGCTCCCGGGTCCTTCGCGCACTTGTGGGACCTGTAACGGCCAAGAATCGTGCGTCAGGTCGTAAGGTTGTGAATTGTTTGATCTCGATAACAAGCACGGAAAAGACGTCCAGATTCACGTGGTGTGCTGTTTCACAGTGCCTTCAATGGAGTTTACCATGCCGAAGGTCATCTTCAATGTTCGAAAAATATGGCGCCGGCAGATGACTGACTTGCGTTTCGAGTATGGAAGACACAAAAAGCTCTAACTGCTACTTGGATACGGTACCTAAGCAGATTGTTTGGTCAACACATACTTCTCATTGGACGACAAATTTTGCAACGAGATTAACTGGATTCGATACCATAGCTATAGTCACTTGTTTCGTAATATATCTCTGGGCGCAACAGGAATTATACCTTCTCTGTCTGTCCCATATTGGTACCTTCTCCTAGTTCAAGCAGAATCATCTTTTCTGTACGATCAACATTATCTTCACTGGAAAAAACACCACTGTAACGTCTAGATTAAAAGGTTGTTTGCGATCTCTGGACGATATGCGTGGATGTGTACTGACTCAAATTTGGTCTTGCGTGAGTTTTTGGTTCAGTGTTGTATCCATCATAATGTGAGTGGTTCCAAACCAGGGACAGAGTTCTATTGCTAGTAATATGAGTGCAGTGGACTATCTTGATGGCTTGCTCTGTTTTGTTTGTTATCGTTGACAAAGTCTTTGAAGATCATCTCACATACCAGAAGTCGATCTCCAGGATGATGTAGGCTTACAAGCGCCGCAGATGAATCTGGCAGAGGGCGATGCAGTGAGCTGCAAAAGTCGGAAAGCGCATTGTGAAGTTGGTTCGGCTGTGACCTCCAACCGTGGAAGCTAGTGAAAGTTCTTGCCACGTAACTTTGTTCATGTCGCCCCTTCCTCTGTAAATATTGCCTGTATGCTCTTCAGTTCTTGGTCACAGTCTCCTCTGAATACTCCACTCAGTCAAACATCACTGCTCCGTACATTCAGCTGCCATCTTTATTCGACATGTCAAAGGCACTCAGTGACCCTCTTCTACAGGTTCAATATGCAATCCAGTTACCTAAAGAGCTCATACAGAGTTTCGCTTTCGCTTCCGTTGGACGTTTCACCCTGACATTCAATACCAATGGTGAACTTTTGCGAGCTGAAGCACAACTTCACGATGCAACTTACAAACATCTGGTTGTCGACGATCCCAACATCCTAGAAGCCATTGGCAACAGCTACGATACCAAAGAGCCGCTTGAATTTCCACCTCTGACGAAATTTCGACTCGATCCCTTCGATGAACCTGACCTCGAATCCGAGGCCCCTTGGCCAGACACGGCGCGCCTGGTCGAAATCACCGGGCTGCCAACGATGGCTATGTATGGGAAGCAGTGGAAGATTAATCCTCTAGAACCACCAGGAGGTGCAGTACATGCAAGCTTAGAGACACTTTGGGGGGAGGATGTGGGAGGAAATAAAAGGAAGCCTGCGGATCCAAGACCGACTCTGGCAGCGCCCACCAAGCGACGCACTACGTCTATGCGCTCGCAAGGATCTTCAACACTATACAATGTGCCCTTGGACTCTATTGAAAAGCGTCCGGTCATTAACCGCAACAATGATGCCCACCTGAGCACTATTGCCGAAAGTTCGAACGAAGGTTCGCCGGCGCCATTCCAACGAGGAATGAGTGCTGAGTCAACTCCCTCTGATCATACGGCATCCAGCGATGCAACTGTCCTTGCACCGTCAGTCTCTGAACACCAATGCAAGAATCGCAGTAGATGCAAGTATTGTCTCGAGACACCGTCGCGCCCTTGGGTCCCCGGAGGTCCTTTTGGCCTCAAGATGGCAAAGGTACTGATCAAAATCAACGCTCGTATCTCCGAGGACGCTCAGTTCGAGTACGGTCACATGTTCAACATAAAACGGCGGGTTGTTGCGAAGAAGTCCAAGACTGTTCGAGGCGAGTTCCGAGATGAGCTGCAAAATTTTCTAGTGCGGCACAACATAGTTGACCTTCACAATGAGTTCACAGCTTTGCACAGGAAGACAGGGTCTAATTCTGCCTACCTTCTACCTATTTCCAACGTAGACATAAATAGTGCAGATCGAAAGGACTCAGCAGTTGTGATAGAGAACACAGATGGAGCCCACAAAGGAGCTGCGGTATTACAGTAGGATGCTGATACACCTGTGATCCCCGACATCGATGATCTTATCGCTTCATCAAGGAGGATCCGAGAGAACATGGACAGAGAGTTGGAAAACGTCGGCTCACAGCTACCCGCAGTTGGAAATTTCTCTACTGAGTCACCACAGAAAAAATAGGTTCAGCGTTGATTCGTAATGAAAGACCACAATACACGTAATTGACTTGGTGACGCCGCGGTTGTCTACGTCGCAAGCGATGCCACGACTCTGCTGGGGTAGGGATCAATGATTCGTGGATGTAATTTCCTCAAGAACGGCAGTTTTACGCGCTGAAAATCGCGGGTATCGAGCTTCCATCAGCCACAATTGAACAAAGTAAAGCTGGGATTTGTATAGGTAGCAAGATAGAGATTGAAATGAAAACTACGAGTAGTCATAGTGAGTTTGGTGCATGAAATCTGTATGGTGTATGTCGTTTCAGCCTATGAGCCTGGTGATGCCTGTTATACCCGTCAATATAGTTCTTACTAGCTGTTCAAATGGAACATTTACCTGCCACATATCAATGATTACTCCCTCGGTACCATTTCTTGTCAGCACTCCCACAGCGACAACATCGTTCAACCAGTTGTATGTTCCGTTGGTAGCGGTCTCAAATTTTCCCCTGAGCAACGTACGGCCATCCGCTTGAGTCGGCCCCTCAGTCTGCACATAGATCCACGTCCCGTCGTCTGTCTGAATATTGTAACGCGCATCTGGACGGATCTTCCCGTCTTTATCTGTGAGGCGCCAGTCTGCGCCAAGATTGAGTACCTTGCCTACATTGTCTATCAGTACTGTACTGGAGACAAGATCAGTAATCTGGCTATGGCGCACCAGAGAGTCGAGGTCCCTTGAACGTGCCGCCTACAATTGGTATCACGATACGCTCTTGGCCGTTTGGCACAGAGCCCATTGAGAACCTTTCACCAAGTTGTACCTCCATATGGTATAGCAACGACATTGTCGGAGCGATGGGTTCAGATTGTGCCATAACGTAGGTTGCAAGACTGCAGAGAACCGAGAGTTGTTGAAGGATGTGCATGATGAATCGCAAGAGTACGTTTGATTGATTTAGTCCTTGCGCTAAGAAGGTGGCGCTAGATATAGCTATGTCTTCATCGTGTGCCGAGTGTTGGTGCCGTGGATCCTCGAGCTTTGAACGGGTGACGACATCCAGGAACCGCTGTGCTTCAGAGCTCGGTAGTCAGAAACGGCCCACAATAATTACCCCGCATCTGCACCCCTCGCAAAGAGCTTCAACTCCTGGCAGATGCAACGATTCTTCGACCTATGTTCGCAAAGTGCCTGCTGTACCGACAATAGCCTGGAAGATGGGCTTGTACAAGTCGCACCTGTAATCTAGCTCCAACTGTGGCAAGACCGTTACTCCACCACCTCGAACCTCGCCGACGTTGCCCAGCACACCCAGGCTCCAGTCGCCAGTGGTTACGTGACTACTGTTGTCGTAATACAAACCATCAACCACCTGTCCATAAGCACCAGAAAGTACTGACCCTGCTCTTCCTGTACCAATTGGATTCCAGCCAGGTCCGGCTGCCGGGTTCTTCGCAAAGCGCGCCCAAGCGCCTCGCATGAATGAGGACAGCGCATTCTCCTGAGTGGTACCATTTGCTAGAGGTTGATTGCCAAACACGAGTGGAATCTCCGAAGCGTGGTACGCACCGAGCTGAGGGAAGGCTTGCGTATTGGAGAAAGAGGCATTGTAGTAGTAGCGCCAAGTGGGAATGCCTATGGATGCTGTCGCGTTCGCCCAGAGAGCGGCAGGCTATAGTCTTGTTAACACGACAGAAGGTTAAAGAATCTGAAGTGGACACTAACGCATTGAAATGTCAGATCTGTTATGATGGCTGAGATCACATCGTAACCGTTGGTGAGCCCAGGGCTACCAATGGGATAGGCTGCTTGAATGGCCGGGATAAGTGCTGGAACTGCGCCAAACGAGGTCTGCAGGAACGCTGTTACATTGGTTTGGCCCACTGCAAATACACTATTCTGGTTAGTCAAAGCCTTATCACGGTCATCTTCGTTCACCTACCGTCCTTCTTGCGAGTTTGTGCCACCCAGCACAGGGATATGTGAGATGTTACCGCTGAGTCTCTGAGCAGCTGGGTTTTGAACGAGGGTAAAATTGTCTGCGATGGGGTTGAAGATCAACGAATTGACTTCAATGATCTCTTGGACTTCAGTGGCCTTTGCTGCCCGTACACAGGTTAGATTGCTGCCGTAATTCCCAGGACAACCAAGGGCAGCTGTCAGGTTGTTCCAGGCTGGAAGACTGGAGGTTTGTGGGGAGGCCCGGTAGCTGTATTGGCCACTCTGCAAGATAGCAGCACGGAACGGTGGCTTGCTGTTCTTCGGGTAGCTGGTGAGGAGTGCATCGATAGAGAATGCCCCAGCACTCTCTCCGAAGACCGTCACTTTGGTAGGATCACCACCAAAGGCATGAATGTTTCGTTGTACCCAATGGAGAGCAAAACGTTGGTCAAGGAAACCGAGGTTCTGGCCAGTTACAGGCAGCTCAGGGGATGCCGGGAAACCAAACACTGCATACAGTCAGCGTTTGCCAACATAGCTTCGGCCAAGTGTGGTTCGCACCATTGGTCCTGTAATTCGCAGTTACGACAATGACATCCTCGTAATCTGCAAAAGCACTACCGTCATAAAATTGCTGGCCTTGTATAAACGTAAGTTAAAATTGACCGTGCATGAGCTGAGTATCCATCCGATTACTTACCAGCATTACCAAATTGCAGGGAGCCACCATAGATCCAGAACATGACTGCCCTTCCATTACCGCCTGGAGACCCAGACGGAGCGTACACATTGAGGTACAAGCAGTCTTCGGACTCTATCGGTGCTGGGTTGTTGAAGACTTCTTGGGTAAACTGCGAACTTGCAAGCGGATCTAGCTCAAAGGTTAATACCTAGCTAAGAATTTATCAAAAGGGAAAACTTTACACCTGAACTGTTGAATACAAGCTGGCTTCCATTCCGTAGTGTTAAGCTGGCTGCTGAAGGCAGTGACATCCTGCGGCGGCGAAAACCTTTCAGGAGGCGATTTGGCAAAGGGAATCCCGAGGAATTGATTCACAGATGGTCCTAGACCATTAGGAAGAGCTGTTGCCTTGCCGATCAATACTCCAGCATCGATTGTTACGGTAGGTGAGGGGTTGTAATCGAGTGCGGAGGCTGACGTTGTGAGTAGTACCAAAGCCGGACTATAACCATTGAAACGCATTATGAGAGAATACGGAGCCAACTGTTCCAAGGCGAGGTTTAATGTGGGCAGTGCTTCTATGTAAATCATGCAACAGTCATTGACAGCATCCAATCACTGCTAAGGCTGGAGAGCCGAGGCCGCTTCGACCGGAGAACTGTGCCGTCAATACATGTTGTATGCATAGCGTACTCTTCCGTTATGGCACATCCATACAAATAGCCTAAGCCATCTGCGATACCGAGGCATTGCCCTTGAAAAGACCCTGGCGTGCCTCTGGTGTTTGGCAAGGCTGCACACTAGTGTCCGTCGGTGGAAACAGCGGAGAAGATCCTCACCGCGTGATCCATCTTTCTGATGCAACCAAGGGCCGCTTTTACACTGTACGGACGTAGTTCCTCGAATTGCTTGGAGATCCAACTCCGTTGATGAACAACAACGCTGCGCGCTGTGCCGTTGGTGATAGGCGTGTTTGTAGACTAGACGGAAGGTGGACCCGGGCCGAGGTGATCTTTGCGGGGTACTTCTAGCCACACGCATCTGACAGGCATCGAATGCATCGCTTGTACCTTGAACCTAGTTCATGACGTTCTGAATCATCTTGCTCCTTCCGAGATTGATTCGAAAGCAAAGTCTCGAGAGGACAAGCCGTCTGTATTCGTTCATTGCATTCACAGATCTTATGCATTTTTATGGCTCTGAAGAATGCGCTTCGCTCAGGCTGCATAGCACTGTGCTGACACAATGAAGACCCCTGCTGAATAAAAGCGGCAACATTGACAGAGTAGCAGCTCAACAACCGTTACGAAGCCAAGTGTTCCAGAGGTGAGAGGGGATACATTAAGGTCTGAGAGAAATCAGACAGTTGAGGCGAAAACATTTGATCTTTCAATGTCATGTAATGATTTGTATTGCCTTCGCACTTCAACCAAATTACTAGTGACTCGGTTTGAGACAAATTATGTCCTTGTCGATCATGTCAATCATCAGGCCTGGTATAGGTGAAAACAACGTGACGTATCTCGTCGAACCTTCCTTCCCAGCTACCTTATGAAAAATCCAAAATTCGATCCTGAGTGGCTAAAGTGGTGGCGTAAGGTTCACTGAAAGATGTGTTTGACTACAAGTGCAGCTAGACTTGTATTGAATTCGAGCTCCATCCCCTGGGTTGACAACGTTGAAAAGCATGAGTCATTCTTTGTTGAGGTGGGAAGGAATAGGTCACTTTGTAATACGTTCATGGAAGCATAAGTAGTAGGCTTTTCCTAGCATGCACATTCTATCGAGTTCTTCTAGTCTATCTCCCTCTGCATTTGATATTTCCCGTGCCGCTTTTAGTAACCACTACAGAGGACAGCTCTTGTGTGCGTTGTGATCTCAAAAACTACTGAATTACCACAATCTTAGGTAGGGATTGCATAGACCTGGAAGAGGGCTAGTGTTACTATCTATCAGACATGGCCGCTCCTCGAGCAATAGATTGGTTGATCGCGACATCTTACTGTGTTGGCGAGGCTATACGACAGGATTCGCCTTCCAAAACACTATATAGACGGCTGAAGAGCTGGAGAGGCAGCCGATAGAGTGGTACGCATGATCCATTGAAGGACGAACCCGTCGGCAATTACACTGGACATTCCCTTAGAGCCACTGTACCTTACCTAGTGTCACATCATTCGGATTTGATGTTGTTGCTTGAGGCTCGACTCATCCACTACTCAAAGGCCCGGACATTCGAAATCAATTGACCGGCCCTCTCTCTATTGTGGTACTCACACGTAGAAGGCAGCAGCTTATTCAGTGTCTGTTCTGCACTACCAAAGGACCTGTAGGCTTCCCACCCGGTGATGGTGTTGGAGCATCCTGTGAGAATATCAGGTTTCGCGGTAAACGTGGTTGCCTAGAAGAATTGGGTCGTAAGATATCTGGTAAAAAGTCCGGCGGTTGAACCCGAGATATGTAAGGGCGAAACGAATTGTTGGTGGGTTGCCTAAACTGGCCCCACTTTTAACCAACCTCTTATCCCCAGATAGCCCGACCAATTGCCAGTCGATCCTTCCCATACGTCATCGCATCAATTATGATTTCGCGTGCACGCCGACAACTCCAATGCACCAAAGAAGAAGATGTTCAGTGTCTTGATGAATGCATCAGCTGACAGCATAGCATCACCATCTCCATCAACGAAAGCCTGCGATGCACAAAAGGAGCTCAAGATGGTGAAGCTTTTC
The DNA here is from genome assembly GCA_027946375.1 of Neodidymelliopsis sp. IMI 364377. Taxonomy (NCBI): domain Eukaryota; kingdom Fungi; phylum Ascomycota; class Dothideomycetes; order Pleosporales; family Didymellaceae; genus Neodidymelliopsis; species Neodidymelliopsis sp. IMI 364377. The sequence continues at coordinate 45,163 of JAPEUT010000090.1, read as the reverse complement.
ATAAGAATCCTTGTGTTCCTCGAGCGAGCTGTTCGCGCTTAGCCCAAAGCTTCGTCTCCGCGCGGAGCCTCCCCGAGGTTTGCGGCGGCGGGTTACCGAGTCGAGAAGAAGAGCTCACCCCCAACTTTGCGTCCCCGAATAACCACGCATACTCTGCGATACCAATTCTTCTAATGTTCAGCAGCTAAAGAAGTGTCAAATTCTCTAAATCACAGTAGTATTTGGTCATGCCTCCACGGCCTTGGTGTAGAATCTGGGGCCCCACAGACGATGCGCATCGGGTGCTCTCTCCACATACGATACAAAAAATGTGGGATCCAAGATGACATGATGCAATTACCGGGGTCTGTTCTTCCCTGCCCCGCTACACTTCCCTTTGGTTGAGCTCCACATATAAAGGTAGGACCATGTCTGGATCATGACAGTCGATAACTCACAGACCTTCGCGCCTTCACACAACTTCAGCTTTTGCGGTGCCGCAGCGCTCTGGGCTGTGTCTAGAATATCTACGACAATGGATCAGATTCACAAGCTTAATGTTGTACATCGATATGAGAAGCGTAGCTTGCTCATCGCGTGAGGGGTCTATTGATCATACGGTTGAGATTCTCACTAACTGTATATCTAGGATCAACTGCATAGCAGGTCTCAGTATCGCGTTTTTTGGATATGATCAAGGGCTCATGGGTGGTGTGAACACCGCGTACGACTATTACACTTTGATGGGATTTGGCCACAAAGGACCAGACGGTGGGGTCGTTGTGGACAATTCTCTCCTACAAGGAGGGATTGTATCCGTCTATTACCTCGGAACCCTAGTCGGATGCTTGGTTGGTGGCTCTATCGGCGATCGCTACGGACGTATCAAGACTATCTTCGTTGGAGCAGCCGTCGCTACCATCGGTGCCATACTACAATGCTCGGCTATGAACCACGAGTGGATGATCTGCGCCCGTCTGGTGAACGGTTGGGGCACCGGCATTCTTAATTCCATCATCCCCGTGTGGGCAACCGAGACCGCAGAGCACACATCACGTGGTCAATTCATCGCCATCGAATTCACGCTGAACATTTTTGGCGTTGTTGTCGCATACTGGCTTGAGTACGCATGCACTTTCTACGGTGACGGCACATCCTCCTTCATCTGGCGCTTCCCGATTGCGTTCCAGATCCCCATGCTGATGACCCTTATGGCGGGTGTGATGTTTTTCCCGGAATCGCCGCGCTGGCTTGTCAAGGCGGGCAGAGAGGCGGAAGGTCGTTATGTCTTGGCTCGGCTTCGCGGCGACACAGGTACAGACAAAGAGAGAGCAGAAGCCGAATTCCAGGACATTGTAGCCTCTTGCGAACTCGAGCGATCGAACTTCCGCAAGCAAAGCTACTTTCACATGCTATTCGGTATCGGATCCGGAAAACTGCACACTGGAAGACGCGTCCAGCTTGTTGTTTGGCTTCAGATCATGCAAGAGTGGGTTGGCATTGCCGGTGTTACTGTCTACGCTCCCACCATTTTCGGTATCGCTGGAATGAGCCCTTCGAAACGACAGTGGATCTCAGGTCTTAACAATATCTTCTACATGTTCGCAACTCTTATTTGCGTCTTTACACTGGATCGAATCGGCCGTCGATGGACTTGCTACTGGGGCTCTGTCGGCCAGGGCATTGCCATGGCACTCGCTGGTGCTTTCTCGTACCTCGGTCAGCAAGCAACAGGCGATGGTGATGCCAGCAAGGCCTCTGCGTACGGAAACGCAGCTGTCTCTATGGTCTTTATTTTCTCAGCGATATTTGGTGCCACATGGCTGACCGTTCCGTGGCTGTATCCCGCAGAGATCTTCCCTCTCGAGGTACGTGCAAAGGGTAATGCTTGGGGTGTTGTTGGCTGGTCTATCGGTAATGGCTGGCTTACGCTCCTCTGCCCTGTCATGTTCGAACAGCTCGGCGAGAAAACGCTCTACATCTTTGCTGCATGCAACGCCATCACCATTCCCATGGTTTGGGCACTGTACCCCGAGACGAATCAGCGCACCTTAGAAGAGATTGATTTGTTGTTTGCTTCAGATAGTATCTGGAACTGGGAAGCAGAGAAAAACTTCAAGAATTTGCGTGACCAAATCAGTTACGGCCACGCATCTGGCTCAAAGGAGGATATTGAATCAGTGTCGCATCGAAAGTCAAGTGTTGTTCGGGGCATGAGCCTTCATGTGGAAGACAGTAAGTTGTAGACATTGGAAGTATTGCCATTTCTCATAGTCTACGTAGTACCATTGTTGTCTTTCTACGATCGATGAGATCATAGCACGGGGTGATTTGAGCTTGGGCTACTGAAAGTACTCATCTCGTTAGCGAACATAACTCTCATAACGTTGCCTTGATGCATTGTCTTGAGTCTGCGGGAAATGACGCCTCATTTTTGGTACCGGATCCAAGTGTGAGCGCTACGAAGTCCCGGATCTTCCAGGACAATTGAACGGCTCATCTACTAGCAACGTGCGATTGAGCAGCAATTCCTCTGACCAAGCCTCAGCCATTATGGACTGGGTCTCAACAGTATAAGGTATAATATAGTCCCCTTCAGTCGATAGAACTCAACCCATGTAAGCTAAATCCCGCTGCATTCAAGTGAAAGTGCCAGCAGCGAAGTAAAACCAAGTGTCCAAGCCCTGACTTGATACAAAATTTTCTTACGGGTTCTCTGATTTTGGTGCCCCTTTGATCAGCTTGAAGTTTCCAGGCTGAAGATACTGGAAAACCTGTGCTGGGTCGTACTTCTTCGAGAGGCTGATAAGCCGCTGTTTGTTGGCTGCTCCATAGCTGCTGATCGGATCCTGGTATTCAGATGCGTAGTTGAGATATACAAAGTCGTTGTCGAGTTGCCTCCTCGTAGCCTCGGTTTTGACAATTTCTATGATTCTCAAGATGACCCTATGAAACATCGCCTCATCCTCTTTTTTGTTCCAGGCGGCATTGAAGTTGAGGACGAAGTAGGGGCCGCCTTCTGTATCGAGTCCAAGGGCGTTACCTCCGTTCCTTTGCATGGCTTTGAGTGCTCTTTCCGTAATGGGTTGAACGGCCATGACGAGGAGGATCTTCTCAACGTCTGCAACGGTGGCTTCTGCCATATAAAAGGTCTCAACGATGAACTGGAGCAGTTCTCTGTCCATCTTGAGACTGATGCCCCACCATGTCTGGAAGGCACCCGGTGCGGGAGCTCCTTCGTTGAGGAGATTGGCCATACCAGACATCGTGCGAAATCCTGTAGTGTCTTGTATGACGGTGATGTTGTTCCAGGCGTTGAATACAGATGCGTTAGCGATCGGCTTCGCGTAATGCAGGTTAGCGAATGCAACCTTTCCGATACTCGGTGCACTAGCGAAAGTCTGTGAGTTGCGTCAGATTTCTTCTTGCACGAGCGAACTCAATTTGAGCAGACGTACCACAATTTGAGCGGCATCTTCATCCTTGACCGAACCTATAACAGTGAACTGGTGTATGGCATCGAGCACACTGGAAAAGGAGTCCTCCAGATAGACGCGTTGACCTCCCCACATCTGACCAAGAGGGAAGGTTGCGAGCTTGAAGTTAGTCACCACTCCAAAATTATTTCCTCCTCCTCTCAGCGCCCAGTATAGGTCAGGATAGGATTCTAGCGTGACATCAAGGACCAAACCAGATGCTGTCACAAGCTCAAAGCTTGCTATGTTATCGCAAGCCCAGCCGAGCTTGCTGGCAAAATGCGAAATACCCCCTCCAAGAATCAAGCCGGACACGCCGACAGGAGCCATCTTCTTAGGCGTCAGTTATACGCCAGATCAAACGCATGCATTCACTTACTCTTCCTCCGACTACACTTAAACCATATTGTTCAGCAGCAGTGTATACGTCAGACCACCGAAGACCAGGACCAACATCGATTGTCTTCTTATTAGAAGCGACCCTAGCTTGTCTGAATTTCTCCATGGAGACGGTGATACCGTCCTCAATACTGGATGCGCCGGCCCAGGCTGCATGGCCGCCACCTTTGACGGCGAACGGACATTGATACAGTCGTGCAATCAATACTAATGTAGAGACGTCTAGAGTTTTTAATGGCTTGAAAATACAGAGTGGTTTCATCGCACTTTGCTGGGCAGACCAGTAGACCTCAGTGAAGGAGGTGTATGCCGAAGATCCCTCAGCCAAGACCTGTTCTTTGCCAAACAGAATAGTCAGCGAAGTACACTGGGACTGTTGTTAGCTATCAACGCCAAGAAGGTCTAAGGCGTTGGATGCTCACAGCAAGGGAGCATGTTGTGAGCAGAGAGCGGCCATCCAGAAATTGTACACCAGGTTCAGGTTCTGGTAATGTTGAAACAGCAACACCGAGCTTCTCCAAAGCTGCCTCTATATTGAAGTCGTGCGGTTCGAAACTGTTACCACTGATTCGAGCTATTGACAAAGCCACCAAACCTATCGTTAGCGCAATGCGAGAAAGCATTATTAACAGTACCGGCGATGATCTCAGAAGGAAAATGGGGATAATGCTTCCTCTCTTCACAACAGTTCATCAGGCAAGATGTCTCTCAGCCTTATCTAATACCGCCGGTTCAGAATCTCGGATCGGTCGATGATTGAAGGCAAAGGCAGCTGTGCAACGGTTGGCAAGTTACACAATGGCCTTAACGAGATTAGCACCCCAGGCCCTCCGGCTCGGCTCTGCATGAGGACTAACGCGGTCCCACGTCCGCTGAATGCTGCCGACTGGCCCAGATTAGCGATGGGCAAACGTTTTATCACATGTCCCTACACGTGAGCGACGTGTTTGTTAGATTTGGGGACAAGCTGACATTGAGTCGCCGGTACTCCCGCGCGACCACTTCAGGTTGTGTAGTACCTATGTATCAAAATCAACTCGATAAAGGAAGAAACTGGAAGAAAAGACGCATTGGTAGACATCTTGACGAGCGTATAAGATATGGGGTGTGAAAGCGATCTTGTGAAGCTATCCACATCCACAGTAGCATCGGCGGTTTTGCCGATGACGTCATAGAGGCGTCGGCTGTGTGCTTCCTAACCTTCCCAACCTCCTCTCTCTGCGACCAGACCTTCACAACATCTGTCAGCCAACGAAACGGAACAATTCTTTTGTTCCTCGCGACAGCATTCTTCCGACGCGGGGTAGATCAGCGCTTGCAACGGCCCGCTATAGTACTATGTTGTCTCCAAGCGCATCCAAAAATTGTGCCCAGGTATTGATCTGCAAAGGGGTAAACATCTATATGCCTTAAGCGCTCAAGACGTGGGGCTCTAGACGAATTCAGCAGTTTCTATACGGATGGCTACCGATATCCGACGGTCTTGGGTACCTTTCAGGTTCCTTGCCTGGGCCCGGGATGTAACGTCTTGCGATCTCCTCTTGGGTAGCTTGGCCGAGCGTACAGTGATATAGTTCAATGTCGCATCTTCACTCCCTTCGGCATTGTACGGTGTTCTTTTCTCAAGAGCCGAGATGACGACGAGAATCTTTGCGTTTGTGGCACTCCTCCTGCCAGCTGCGGCCAAGACAGTTCGATCGCCAAGTCCCCCGATGGGATGGAACTCGTATAACACATACAACTGCTTCCCCTCCGAAGACAAGATAAAGCACAGCACTGACGGCCTCGTCGCGTTGGGTCTTGACAAGCTTGGTTACAACTTCATTACTGTTGATTGTGGCTGGCCATCGAGAGACCGAACAGCGGAAGGAAAGCTGCAATGGAATGAAACGCTCTTTCCATCTGGTGGTAAAGCTCTAGGTGATTATATTCATAGCCTTGGCCTTGATTTCGGTCTATACTCAGGTGCTGGATATCTGCAGTGTGGAAGTACAGATTTGCCAGCTAGTTTGGGATATGAGCAGCTTGATGCCGAGAGCTTTGCAGAATGGGGCGGCGACAGTTTGAAGTAAGCATACATTCCAGCTATGAGAGGTACCATGGCTGATATACCTTAGATACGACAACTGTTACTCGACATCCAATACCACGATGGTAGATTCGTCATCAGCCGAGTCGCAATCACCAGCACGCTTCCAGCACATGGCTGCAGAGCTCGATGCCGTGGACCGTGACATCCAATACTACGTTTGCCAGTGGGGCATCGGCGTCGACACTGGAGCATGGGCTTCTAAGATTGGCAATTCGTGGAGGATAAGCAATGACATCTATAACGCGTGGCGAAGTATTTGGCGCATCACAAACCAAGTTGTACCCTATTACAGACACACCACGATTGGCGCGTTTGCGGACATGGACATGCTGATGTAAGTGCACTACACTACGTCGATAGATGAAATGTTCTAACAGCAACAGCATTGGCCTTGATGCCCTCTCGGAGGAAGAAGAACGCTTTCACTTTGGTATGTGGGCTATGAACAAGTCACCTTTGATCATCGGTGCGGCAGTCGACCCGGGGAAGCTCAACCAACATTCGCTCGAGATTTTGTCCAACAAGGAAGTCATTGCTATCAATCAAGATCCGCTCGCTAGACAAGCACAGCTCGTACGTCGCTACTCTGAGGAGGAATACGACATCTGGTTAGGGGAGCTCTCCAGCTCGCGTCAGGTACTCGGCATTGCAAACTGGAAGAATGATTCGCAAAGCGTGAATATTGATTTAGCATCGCTAGGCATTGGTTCAGCCCAGGCTAACGACGTGTGGGCGGCAAAAGATGTGGGTGAAGTGGAAGGTGTGCAGAAAGTTGATCTCGTCGGACACGAACTTCGGCTGTGGATACTCTCAAACATCACTGTAGCCGCACCTCTCAAGTCTACCGGCTATTACTCTGCATCGAACGCCACACTTTCTGGTGCAGCCAAGCTTGTTTCTTGCTCTTCAGGTAATTGTCTACCTACCGGGTCAAAAGCCGGTAGCATTGCCGCAGGATCTAGCGCCACATTCACCAAAGTCGTCGTATCATCCTCCGGCAAGAAGACCCTTGGTGTCGACTTCGTTAACTATGATTACGCCTTCGAAACGGCGTGGCAATGGGGTGACAATGCAAGGAATGCAACAATATCAGTCAATGGACGTGCGGCAAAGCGATGGGCGTTCCCGCTCTCTGGTGGAGATTGGGAAGAGAGTGGACGCTTGACGATTGAGGTCGACGGGTTCGATGAAGGTACAAACAACACTGTTGTCTTTGGCGGATACGGTAATGCGACGAGCTGGGCACCCGACTTTGTGGGTTTCGAGATTTTGGAGTAAACTGTCCTCCTGCTCTCATGTATGGCCTTGCCTACTGATTCACCTGCTTCCTGTTGTAACCATTGAGCCAGTCACAAGTGTCAAGTGGGCCTGCCATTGACGTACTCTCTAGGGGGCGATTGCGCTTTTGCACTTCATATATCTTTCACCTCAATACCAAATTACGCACGCAGCGTGCACGAGACAACTGTTACACCACCTCACAGTCTCCATGGGCTTGTTACTCGATTTGTTTTAATAATGACAGAGAGAATTGTGAAAGGCAAATCTACCTTCACCTGGTCTTGGCCTTTGACATGTCTGACATAATCAGCTCCCAACTTGTCCAGCACCCACCAGTCAAATGGCACTGCGACCGCTACAAGAGCCTACTCTTTCATTATATAATGCAAAAAGTAAGCTCAGTCAATGTTATAATGCACGGTGTGATTTACGCTGAAATATTCAGAAGAGGTCTCGCCACTTTCCGATTCGGATCACGATGCTTTCACCTCAACACAGCTCACCTGCAATGGCCCGCCTTCACGGTGAAGATGAAACGAGATTTACAATAGCAGGATAGGCTACCCCGGAACAACAGCAGCGCCGACACCCACATATCGTAGTCACTCAATCGCTCCACCTGGCTCACCTTCATGAACATACTTTTGCGCGCCTGCGTCAGCTTCTCGCAACTACGTACCCAGGCGCTATCGTCGCCCATTTTCATCACTTTGAGACGGGCTCTGTTGTAATTCGTTCTGAAAAGTCCCCTTTCTGTTAGCAACATGACTTCCCGCGCTCAGGGTGCGACTGCGCGGCGAAATGGCAAAGATGATCTTGCTCAGATCGTTCAAGATGGCACCGAAGATCGCATCTCTGAACGTCCCACACCTCTCAAGCGCGAGTCACTTTCGCCTATATCGCACCATGCTCATTCGGTCTTCACCGCATTTATTACAGGCCTCCATTTAGTTGGAGAACTCACCGAACATCAAGACTACATAGCTCGCCCCAACAGCCCGCTTGGTAGATGCATCGATTCATGAGACTTAGAATTCCTCTCACATTACTACAGGTCAGTTGTCGACGACTTCCGCCATTGAAGCTGATTCTTCGCCATCTCGATCGCCCCATCTGAAGCTGCAGTTGACACCCGATCGAAACACACGCGCGAAGTCTCTGACTACAGAAAACGTCGCCTCCGAGAACACAGCAGATTCCGCTTACAATGTCATCCGATCATCGGTTTCCACCTCACCCAACTCCGGCCTGAAGCTCAAGTTACGGAACATTCAAGCCGCCCTCAAAGAGTCAGTCGATGCTGGAAAGCTGCTTACAAAGCGTACACATTCACAGGCTTCTTCGTATCGAGAACGGAGCTTTTCCGGAATCAGCACGAATGAAGACTATGACACTGACTCAGAGATTGACCTGATGCCTTCCATAAAGGAGAAGGTCGTGTCTGTGTCGCAGAGAAAGGCTGTGCGCAATACGTCTCGCAGGATCAAGAAGGCAAAGTACAGTCATGATGACAGCGGTTTTGAAGACGATGAAGTCGCTTTTGACGCTGGGGACGAAGATGGTGCTCCTGCTTCGCCTGAGAGCAAGCTGACCTTGTCGACAAACATTCTGAAACGGTCTGAGCGCATTCTTGATCCTTCAAACCCCGAGCACGCTCAGCTAATCGCCACTGCTAAGAAGGCGGGTCCTGAGTACTACGATAGTGACTCTGAGGACTTCCCCGATGCTGTAAAGGATACGAACAAACCACATCTCTTCCGTAACGTCAAGTGGGGATCTCTTGCAGAGGACTACTCCAACAGCGCCGAGTTTACCGCAGAACCAGAGTTGTAAGTGCTGATAGTATCACCTGCTTTACCGTTGCGGTCTATACTAATGCTTTAATAGCACTCAGTTTGTGCCTGGCCGGTATGAACGCCTTCCAGACGGTACCGCCTCCGATCAGAAGGGTAAATTAATCATCAAGCTACTAGACAAGTCGCATCGCCAGCGTATCTTCCTGAACCCTCCACCGCGCGATTGGAACAACCAAGAAGCCATCACCGCTCTCAACAAGCGTACTGTGCAACAGATTCGGCGCAATACGGGTGTCAGGTTCAGGGAGGTGGTAGAGCCGTATGTGATGGAGGAACGAGAATGGATTCTGAAGCACTTGACAAACGGAAAACCAAGCAAAGGCTGGAAGAGATTCGTTGATGAATTCAACCAACAATTCAAAGGAAAGGTCCTGAAGGGCGAGCAGGCAGTCAGGCCTGAGAGGAGTCATTCCAGTTTGACCAAGGAGGTCGAGCGATTCGGGAAGCAGTATTCGAAAGGAGTAGTGCCAAAGACCTCACTGCATTATGGAAGCAAGAAGCTTAGGAAGGGCAGAAAAGCTGAGTAGGTATTGGTGAGTCGGGCATGGTGCAACGCTGTTGATGATTTTGCCTACGAAACAACATGTGTGGATATGCTCAAGCAGCTGGCCTGCTCTTGGGATGGTGACCGGGAGTGCAATATGTAGCTCGTCAGCTATCAAACATAATAAAGCTAAGCCTGGTTGCAACACGTTGACCATCGCGCGTTCGGGAAATCAGTAAGCAGACCTCGTCAAGGGCGACCGCCATTTCATTACAATCGTCTTATCGTGAGAAGACCCACAGCCGACCCAGAATGGCTAGCGTCAACGTCATCGCTAAACCTGCCTTTGGGAAACCGCGAAAAGTCAGTGAGTGCTTGGAGGTAGAGTCACAGCATTGCACAATAGACTTGGGCGCTTTAGAGAGGCAACGGCGCAACATCCATATCTTCAAACACGGCGCTGAATATCAAGCAATCTCATCGTGTTTGTCTCTGTGAGCTGCAGCAAAGACGAGTGACTCAACACCCCACCAAATCCGAGACGGTCGTGTAGGAAACACACCACGTGCACAACATGGCCCCGAGAATTCATATCATCCGTCACGCACAAGGCGAGCACAACGCAACAGTAAGCTTGAATGGGACGCAAACGCAAAACACGATGATCTCACTCCTTGCAGCGCAACTACTCGATCCGCGATGCGCTCCTAACCCCGAAAGGGAAAGGGCAATGCAGCACCTTACAATCGGCATTCAAGTACCACAACGACATCGACATAGTGTTCTCGTCACCTCTGAGGCGCACCATTCAAACTGCATCGTTGAGTCTGGGTCCCACGCTAGCACGAGAGGAAGTTCCCTTCGTGCTCCTCCCGCCATTACAGGAAGTCAGCAACATTGGATGCGATGTTGGTCTTGCAGATAACGCAGAGGATGTAAAACAGATATTACCCCAGCTTTTTGCAGAGGGCGAAATCCCATTCGATTACAACAAGATCGATGCCTCGCATGTGGTCGAGGGATGGAATAGCAAGGTACGTCTCGCCTTTGGATGCTCATCGTCTGCTGACTCAACTCCTTGTAGAAAGGGTACTGGGCATATGAGCGAGATGCAATTTCAAAACGTGCAGCAGACCTGAGGAGTTTTTTACTGCAACGGTCAGAAAAGCAGGTATGTCGCCAACTCAAAGCTCTCTTCGTCGCAGCGAAGCTAACAGGATAGATTGTCCTCGTCACACATGGCGCTTTCGCCCACTTCCTCACTGAGGATTGGGATGTTGAGGATCCCATGACTGGCACAGCATGGTTGAACTGTTCGTAAATCTCCTTGTTTTATAGAAAAGTTGAATTGACACGTGCAGGCGAACATCGAACCTACGACTTCACACTTGATTCCACAGCAGTAGACGCCCATTTGGAAGAGACCGATGAAAGCAAGTCTTCGAGAGGGTTTGAGAAGAGAGAGATGGATCCACATGTGTTCGAAGAACTCAAGGCGGTTTCATCGAACGAAAGCTGAAGCTGAGGCTGTGACTGTGATCAGAACAGCTTGTCCTCAGCAGAATCCTTAGAACAGCCCCGCTTCCAGTATCGCTAGGTCGAGATCGATCCCAGCCCCGCGAACTTGCCGTCAGCTTTATCAAGAGACGGTGTCAGTCGGGAGCTTCTCGACTGACCAGTGTCAAGGGCAATATCATAGATTACAGTTCCATGATGTGCAAAGCCACAAATGATCATCGACGACTTGTCCAGACCTACTACCAGCCCTTTACCCCGCAGCACTGTTCCATTTTTGTGTCACGATACCAGATCGTTCGATATACATTTTCCAGAACATCGACAATTGACCCCACTCTCGTCCAGACTTGCAACAGGCACAAATACCAGCTACGGAACTTCGATCCGTTTGAAGGGCCGACTCCGACGTTGTTTCCGAGCAAACAGTCCAGTTCCGAGAACTTACAAAGGGTCCGTCCGGGGAAGAGAAGGTCGCGCGACATGCGCCCATCTCGAACACTTTTGCCTTAGCCGTTATTGGCTCATCTCTGAACCCTCGACCGCCCCGTTATTCTGTTCTCCAGGATGCGCACGGGGTAGAGATAAGCATACGAGTGTCAAGCGTGCCGTTTGTCTATTCTATTACCTTTGAATTACATGTGGGACGTTTGCATTACCTGTCCAGGATCCAGACATGGGGCGAGCATCACGAATGCGATGTCAGAAATTACTGTTTGAGGCCTAAGCACCCGGTGTGCCTGACTAATAGCGCGCCGGTAATGGCTCGGCTAAAGAAAGTCAAGACGCGCCACTTACCGGGTTTGCGCGGATCGAAAGGCTTGACTGAACCCACCGCTCGCCGAGAGAGGGAGACTACCACGGGTAGGGCTGCAGGCGCTCACGCCTGGTGGCGTTGCGAGTCCATCGTCACTGTGCGTCGTTGTTATCTGCGTTCAGCACAACGTCCCCCGAATTCAGCTGCATCGTATCGCAAAGGGCGTGTCGTGGCGTCACCGATCAATTCCCATTCGAAACGGAGCACCCACGCGCGAGAACTGCACGTCCCTCTGCTGCAGGTGTGCGCAACGTAAAATTTTCAAGATTTTACGTCAACTGCTAAGCACCAAGTGGAGCGCGTCATCCGTCGCCGCCGCAGGGGCACACGATGCACACTGGGAACCCTGAGACGCGCGCGCCAGAGCTGTAACAGAGCGCCTTTGACGATGCTGTGTGCTGCCACGCCAAAGGATGTGTTATCCCCAGACTGTGCTGCCAGAAGGTGCGCAGGCCTGTGTGTCTGGAGAAAGCGGAGTACTTGCTCGCCTGATCGAGCTGTTGGTCCATCGCCAGATCCGTCTGAAGTTTCTGTTTTCGCGAGCTTCAGCCTCCAGCTTGGCGCAAGGCTTGGGTAATGTAACTCCAGAGGTGGGCCGACTGCTGCCGCCGTGAATGGCCACCTGGATATGCCCGTTGGCAGCGTCCAGCCCCGAGAATTGACCCCGACTCGAGCTGGTTCCTGTTGCGCCCGGTCAGTTGCGGTCAGAGCGTCTTGGGACGTGGAGCGGAGCTGTTGATAGCCATCATTCTATTACACATCTGGGGAAAGTGGCAGATAAGCTTGAAGGGTACAAAATAGCACATGTCGCCTCTGAGCCACGAGACCTGCATTGCATTACGGTTCCAGCTACTAATCCTACCTGCCACGGCTCGCTGTTAGCATCGACCGCTTGCCCGCTGTCCGTTCCAAGGTTTGGCTTCGACCTGCACTGCGACTTCTGTATCGAGCCTCGTCTCAACGACTAGCTCGCCGCTGACTACCGACCTTCAAAACGAGGCCTCACCGCCGCCTTTGGGACCTTCTTCATCTTCTATCTTCATCACTTCAACATCGATAAAAGGAGCACTCTTTCAACATGCAGGAAGTTCAGAGGTCCTACCCGGAGCGCGGTTACCCAACAAATGCCCCCAACTACCGCGCTGAGGGTGACGATATTTCCTCTGAGGGCAAGAAGAGCGACCCCGAGCTCAACATGCCTCTCGACAAGACTGCCACCGTCCAGGAGGGCTCCGAGAAATTTAACCGATTGGGATGGAAGCGCCTCACAATCTGCTTGATTGTCGAGGCTATCGCTCTTGGATCTCTCAGTATTCCCAGCGCGTTCGCAACGCTGGGCATGGTCGCTGGTGTCATCATGTGCGTGGGCCTGGGTTTGGTCGCCATCTATACGTCATATGTTGTTGGTCAGGTCAAGATGCGGTACCCGCACGTCAATCACTACTCGGACGCTGTGCAGCTCATCTGGGGCCGCTTCGGATACGAGCTGACAGGAGTCATGTTCGCGCTATTCCTGATTCTGCTTGTTGGCTCCCACGCTTTGACCGGTACCATCGCATTTATCAATATTGTCGACGACTACACAATCTGTGCGCTGGTGTGGAGTGTGATCTCTTTGATCATTCTGCTGCTTCTTGCCCTGCCGCCCACGTTTGCCGAATTCGCGATCCTTGGATACATCGATTTCGTCAGTATCATTGTCGCTATCATGATCACTATCATCGCGACTGGTGTTCAGGCAAGCAATGCGCCCGGTGGTCTTGCCGCTGTTTCCTGGTCCGCATGGCCCCCAGAGGGCACCACCTTTTACCAGGCTTTCCTGGCGACCACTAACATTGTTTTCGCCTACTCCTTCGCTGTCTGCCAGTTCTCCTTCATGTCTGAGATGCACACCCCTACCGACTACGTCAAGTCTATCTGGGCACTTGGATTGATCGAAATTTTCATTTACACGCTGACCGGTGCGCTTATCTATGCTTTCGTGGGTGCCGATGTCAAGTCGCCTGCTCTGCTTTCTGCAGGCAGCACTGTCTCCCGCATCGCTTTCGGTATCGCTCTGCCCGTTATCTTCATCTCCGGATCCATCAACGGCACAGTCGTCGGACGCTACATCATGGACCGCGCATTCCCCAACTCGCCTATCCGCTACGTCAAGGGCGTCCGCGGTTGGAGCGTCTGGATTTGCCTGATCACCATCATCACCATCATTGGCTGGATCATCGCAGAGGCTATCCCCTTCTTCAACGCGCTTCTCGGTCTCATCTCTTCCCTCTTCATCTCCGGTTTCACATTCTACTTCCCTGCTCTCTTCTGGTTCCAGCTCGTAAAGGAGGGCAAGTGGAACTCTAGCTCCAAGAACATCGCACTGAGTATCCTCAACGCCTGCGTCTTCATCATCGGTATCGTCATTCTCGGCGCCGGTACATATGCGTCTGTTGAGGACATCATCCACCAGTACAATGGTGGTGATGTGCGCGGGGCGTTCACGTGTAATGCTCGTAGCTACACTGGATAAGTTCGGAAAGGCATTTTAGCAAGGCGTTTGGGTTTTATGAGTCTAGCATGACCACTGGGTATATTTGCATGAGCGGCGAGATACCAGCCCATGTATTTTATTCACGATTATACGAACTGTATATCTTATCTCACACACTTATCCCAATGCTTGATTCTGTGGACTGTGATCCGAACTTCTACATTACTTGTACCTTGAACCAAGCATCCGCATCGAGTCGAAGTCGCTTCCTTCTCACATTGCCACTCACCCTCCTCAAACTTGCCCACGAACATCACAAGATCTCGTAACGCACAGTGGAAACGAAACGTACATATCAACACTAGATCTCCCAAGGATAACCTACAATAGCACACTTCTACCGCAGCCTTGAATCACCAAAATCACATCTAGCGCAACTTAAAATATCCAGCCCCGTATCACTGCCGAAAAACAGTTCAGCAGGTACCAGCTACGGAGCTGCTGTTGCGCTGCTACTGGCGGGTAAATAGAGGTTCTAAAAAGGTTGTTATGGAATTGGTGCTTTACTTGATATTGCTGGTACGATGCCGTGAGGCTTTGCAGCGGTATATTGAGTGTAAAGAAGTGTAGTTGAGAAACCTTACGCTGTATAGATACGGGTCTTGTTCTGGGATATTCGACTCGCTTCATTTGGAAAGAGCGCTGTCTTGAGGAAAGAAAAGAGCGAGCTTGATGGTATGTAGAAATTAGAGGCAGCGAGGCTAAATTATAGCTGAGAGACCTTAGTTATCGCAATTAAGTATTAAGTCAAGGTTCATGGCTTCAGGCTGTGAAGAAATAGAGTAGATCACTTTTAGTTAAATATAACAATACTTAGTGAAGCTAGACGCGAGGCTCTATGCTTTGTGTTATAATTAGCCTTGTCTGCGATTGCGAATGCAGCCATGTAGAGGTTCATGCAGATACGAGTCTGGTTTTGGACTAGCATAGTAAGCGCTAATCATTTAGAAACCATTGTGTAAAAGTAAGAGACCTCGGTGTATGTGTGTCTACCGAAATTTGCGTACTTCCGCATACACCATGACAGTTCCACGAGCCGATAATGAATCGTCCCGAATCTTAGAAATCACGATGTTTTGTTTGTTTACGCTCCATGGTATCATGTAGGTTTAGGACATGATTTTGATAGCCTTGTCATCAGGCTCCGCGGAAGCAGCAAATGATTACTACTGCCTTGGCAACTATTGATTGGTAGAGATTATTTGCTGACCACCTCTGCCAGGCAGGTGCTTTTAAAGGTTGGCTAACCTGCCCAGATGTGTTCGTCGACAAAGCTTCCTTTCTATCGTTTTGCCATCGCGCGATGTCTGGTGAGCCAGTATCGGTGACCGAGCAAGGGCTTGGGTCTGATGTTGTACCTTGTAACAAGCGAACGTGCTTGGACCGAATAACAGGCATATGGAGATCGTTGTTCCTGTTCATAACTAGGCCTTCTAGAACTGCAGAGGTGAGAGCGTGGATAGATGACACGATAAAAATTCGCAAATGTAAGTAGTCACTACGTTTCGAGTTAAATTAAAATGACTTGTTTCTAGTGGAAGAGTACCCTCACGGATATCCTCGAGTAGCAGCGTTCGTCGCTAGCGACCAGAGCTTCATGATGTTTCGGACCTTCTCATACGTACACACACGTCTGTTGCTGTATCTACAAGCAGATATTCAACAACTAGAGCAGGAGCTCGATGATATGGACAAGATCTCCCAAGAAAGCTCTGACGATGCTGAACGCTTACGTTCATGGTGTGAAGATAAGAAGAGATGTCAAGAAGAGAAAGCGCAAGGCCAACGAACGCGCGAGGATGTACTGAACGATCTGAACACAAAGATCCTTCATTACGGTTCAGTTGAAGTCTACTACGCAATATCACGATGACACTAATCAGTCGTAGATGAACTCTTGCTCAGAGCAAATGAAATGAATGCATTGCGAAAACCAACACGCCGGGACTATCAGAGCATGCGCATCTACCATGCCTTTGAGAATGATTTGCAGGAGAATGAGAAGGACTACGTATACTGTAAAGAGGATCTCTCGGTGCTTAGACACGGAAGAGAAGGTGCAACGTTCGAAGGCCGCGTAGAAGACTTTCTGCGACTGATTGACTGCCGAACAGTGCGGGTGCGTATTGATTGCCAGAAACCAGAAATCTTGTTGACAAATTTCCAGTGGCTGTTTCGAACTCCAGAGCTCACTAAGAAAACGATGATCCAGAATATTCACTACTACTCGCTGTCTCGAATCAGATTCGCGGTCAACCTGATCATTGCGTTCATCATCATTCTTCTCATCGCTGCTCCGATATTCGCCATGTACAAGCTGTCGACATTCAAGACTGAAAGAGCTACTTACGCTGCCGTCGGTGTTCTAATGCTGTCCACCGTTATCTTTGCAGCTACGATGTCACTTTTGACCAAGGCAGGACGCCACGAACTGTTCGCTGCAAGCGCAGCTTATTGCGCAGTGCTTGTAGTCTTCATTGGATCCACGACACCATAATGTTGTTGTTGTTCCGGTCGTTCGAAGGATGTTGTACGAGACAATAGATCACACTGCTGTTGAAATTGATCACGCTTACCCCACATTTTCAACGCGTCGTGACTCGCGGAGCGATGTCCGAAGTCTCGATGTGGCTCGACGATCGATCGCGCATGCACGCCGGATCCGCACCATGACGCGGGGCTATGCCGAGAAAATCGAATCCATATCAACGTAAAGGTACCTGGACGTGGAGGAAGTACAATACAATTCAAAATACAGTTTGACTACCAAAAACATCATGACGCAGAGAACCAAAGAACCTTCTCTCTTGATCATTGGCGCCGGCACGTTCGGTACCTCTCTCGCCGTCCATGCCTCAAAACAATACGCCGATCCATCTCTCATTGAAATCATAGACCGCTGGTCGCCTGATGGCCCAGTAGAAGACAAGAATGCTGCTGCGATTGATATCAACCGGATCATTCGCACCGACTACACCTCACCACTATACTGCAACCTCGCCAACGAAGCAATCCATTTCTGGTTCTGGAGCATTGCTGTCCAAGGCCACTTTCATAAGACGGGGTGGGTTGTGACCGAAGGGTCCAGCGGTGAACAGTTTAGAGCAGGAGTGAAGAAGACGTTCGAAGAAAGAGGAAGCCATGTCGCTGAAGGTGTGGATGTCGAGAAACTGGTTGAGGACCATGCTGTTCTGCGAGGGTTGAGACAGGAGCAGTTGGGGAAAGGCTACTCCAACCCTGAGGCGGGTTGGGTCGATGCAGCCAGTGCAACGAAGAGCTACTTGCGTGTCGCCGAAAGTCGGGGTGTCAAGCGGGTGACCGGCGAGGTGGAAGAGTTGTTACTGAGAGATGATGGCGAAGGGATTGCAGGCGTCAGACTGCGAGATGGCAAAGTGTTGAAGGCAGACAAAGTTGTCATCGCAGCTGGAGCTTGGACAAGCAGCTTACTTTCACCTATCGAAGACAAGCTGCAAATCCAGGAGAAAGACCAGATCGAACGACAAATCACAGCTGTTGGACGGTTGTCTGCATACTACGACCTCAGCGAAGACGAAGCAAAGCACATGATGGAAGCCAAACTACCCGTTGTTGTCGTCGGGGGTGAAATCGACATCATACCACCATACCACCACCTCCCAAAGCTCAAGATCAACGACATCAAGACCGAGTTCACCAACACTGTCACCACATCATCTGGACGACGCATCACCGCGCCAAGTAAACGAAACCAGATGGAGGTTCCCAGAAAACTGATCGAAGAAAGCGAAAAAGTTATCAAAAACAGCATGCCCGAGTGGACGAAGAACCGATCACCAAATCGCTGGCGCATATGCTACGACGCCGTAACACCAACCGAAGACTGGGTGATGTCTCGACATCCCGATGACCGGTTGAAGAACGTGTATATCGCTGTTGGTGGAAGCTTTCATTCGTACAAGTTCATGCCGAATTCAGGGAAGTACTTATTGAATGTGCTGAATGGGAAGAGTAATGGCGAGGAGAAAGATAGGGCGTGGAAGTGGAAGAGTAAAGACGAGCTGAAGGAGAGGGGAGCGAAAGAGTTTGGTGACAGTCCGAGGAATAGCGATAGAAGAGAGTTACGGGATTACGAGGATGCAAGGGCTTCGAAATTATGAGCAGGGTTGTGATTTTAGGTATTAGACATTGACAGCTGTTACAAGAGCGATGCAGATACACCAACAGTGGTTTCGCTCGGCACTGTCAATTGTAGGTGTCCCCTGCCAGGAAGGACAGGCCAAGGCCTTGTTTCGGATCATTTCAATCATTTCCATTCTTCAAAGAAAGAAGCCAACAAACCAACAAAGGAAACAAATAAGCCGAATTCCAACACCTGTTGCACCTATCAGAGAACTACTCATTGAACAACGAATCAAGCTCGTCATCATCGTCGTCGTAATTCTCATCGATTTGAATTTCACGAACAGCGTTTCCGACAAACTCGCTCACAGTGGCGTCGACTACGGAAGCTGTGGGCTGAGACACGTCTGGCACCTCAACAGCGGCCGCTGCAGGCTGAATCGCTTCTTTCTG
This sequence comes from Neodidymelliopsis sp. IMI 364377, assembly GCA_027946375.1. Lineage (NCBI taxonomy): Eukaryota > Fungi > Ascomycota > Dothideomycetes > Pleosporales > Didymellaceae > Neodidymelliopsis > Neodidymelliopsis sp. IMI 364377. The sequence continues at coordinate 26,177 of JAPEUT010000090.1, read as the reverse complement.
GAAAGCTGTGGTAGCGATGATCGAAGTTTCCGTCGCCTGACCGATGAGTGAATCTGGAACCTGCTTCTGAGCTTCAGATGGCGCATCGTGAATTTGCTGGGTTTGCTCCACTACGGACTCTTGGGTAACACGTATGTCTGCAGGAACATGTGCCACGTCGGTGGCTACGAACGATGACTCCTTGACCGGAGGGCTGCCTGGCAAGATAGAGTTCTTACAAGACTTCTCGCTGGAAGTTGCAGTCTGGCTGACATTGACGTGCTCGTCCGGCATACTAGCTGTGATCGTAGAACTATAGGATGGCGATGTTACCATCGCATGGGTGTGTGGACTCAACGGCGACGAAGCTCGCACATCGTCTGGATTGTACGCTCCAGCTACCTCTAGCATGATCTCATGATCATCAGACAGACGAGGCTGCTGAGACATTGAGACAGAAGGCTGTTGTTGTGACTGCTGAGCTTCATCATCAGACCCGATAACCATGGCGTCGCTCTTCTTGCTCTGCTTCTTCGACACACGCTTCTTCTTCGTCACTCCGGCGGTGTCGGTCAGCTTTGCAGTCACAGACTTCGTGGATGCCTTCTTTGTTCCCGAGGTCGCGGTCTTCTTTGGCGCCGCAGCCTTCCTCGCTGCCCAAACGACCTCAAGCGGTATATCCGTCGATGTGCGGTCTGTTGGCGCCTCGCCCTTGTCGTAGGTCGACTTGTATGTGAGGTATTCGTGACGGATGCCTTCAATGAAACGGCCTGTTGGATACTGGTTTTCTTCTTCATCATCCTGTCCCATAGGATACATCTGATCGTTGAATCGTTCAGCGATATCCCATATCGATGCCTGTGGATCCGCCGCGAGTAATTGTGCAAGAGCATTGCGTTCTGGATTCGTCCAAGGTTTCTCGTAGGCTCGGTCTTTGATGGCGTTCTGGAGAGCTTTGTTCAGATCGTTGAGAGGGCCAGGGTCGGTCCAGTCTGTCGGCATGCCGTGTCGGTAGTAGTAGCCAACAGCTATACGTTTAGGCGCCTGGTTCTTCTTGCTTGTAGGTCGCAAGTCCATCAGCGGTACCCACATGTGGAACGCTTGGTCATAACCGTCTATATATCGGCTGCCACGCTTGACTCGAACTGCGCCTTTGCGATCCTCCCACAGCGCGGGTTGCACAGCTGCATCACTATCTCGAGCCGGAGGCTGAACTTTGGTGGGTCGGTGAGCGCCTGAGCGGGGGACGATTCCCCAATGTGTTTGGACAGGAGGAATGGGAACATAGGCCGGCTTTGGTTTCCAAGCTGTAAACCCTTCCCCAGCCTTTCGCGATATCTTTTCCTTCTGCCTGTCGACCTGGACATCGTCAAGAGAGCTCTCGCCCTTGTTCTCGTGGGTCTCATCTTCAGCAGTACTTTCCAGACCTACGGTCGTGGCTTGCGCAGGTGGGGTCGCCGCAACATCGATGCCGTCGTGAACTTCGAGTGGGTCATTCTCGACCTTCTGTTTCTTCACTAGAGGCTCCTCATTTAGAGACAAAGAAGCTGAACGCTTCATCGTAACTTAGCAATGGGAAAATTTGTGATATTAGTGCGCACGAGTCGGAGGTTAGTAGAATGTAATTGATAGTCTCCGAGAGTTGATGGGTTGCAGTTGATAGTATGTAGAAAAAAGTCGTCGAGCGTAATATACAGGACTGGTAGCGAAGGAAAGGGCGTTCGTTTAGTGAAAGGGTAGTTTTCTTTTGTAACATAGCCTTATCCACGCTCTTTGATGGACAGAGGACTCGCACTCGAAGGGTATTGTGAACTTGGCGGCGGCAACAAAGAGGCAATACATTGTGTGTTATTTGCTGCAACTCGAAGACGATCGTGGCGTGACAATGCTTGCTCCCACTGTTGAATTGCACAATGTGTCGACAGCTTAAGCCTTGACTCTGACGACAACCTTTCCAAAATGACCACCACTGAACAGGTACCTCAGCGCCTGATCAGCCTCCTCGAACTTCCACACACGGTCAACCACAGGTTTGATCTTCTTCTCGTCGTAGAACTTCAGCATCTTCTCAAATTCATCTCTTGGGCCATTCATGATACCCTTCAATGTGACGTTCCGCTTCAAGCACAACAAGTTGGTGTTGGTCCTGTCACCTTCTTCATCCTGCTTGCCAGACAAGTATCCGATGCACGCAATCAGTCCTCCAAACCGCACGCACTCGAAAGACTTGCGCAAGGTTTGCGCACCGCCGACTTCGATAACAACATCTGCACCGCGCTCGTTTGTCCTTTGAAGGACAGCCTCGTCCCATGCGGGTGTGTTGCGGTAGTTGATACCCTCCTTGGCACCGAGCTTCTTTGCGCGCTCAAGCTTCTCATCGCTGGAGGATGTGATGATCACGTCGGCTCCTGCCGCGCTGGCGATCTGTGCTGCGGAGATGGAGACGCCGCCTGTACCTTGACAGACGACTGTTTCGCCGGCGCCGATGATCTCGCCCGTCGGACGCATGCAGTTTAGACTCATCCATGCTGTGACGGCTGCAATGGGCAGACATGCTGCTTCGTCGAAGGAGAGGTAGTCAGGGACTTTGAGAACACCATAGGTAGGGAAGACGCGGTATTGTGTTAGAACACCAGGAAGAGGGTTGCCGAGGCCATTGCCCATGTCACGCGCCTGGACCTGACCGGTGATATGTGTTTGCGCGAAAGTGGAGACGACGCGGTCACCTTCCTTGAGAGCGAAGGCAGGATTCTTGTAGGGGTCAGATGTGTTGTTGGATGAGGGGCCGATTGCGACCACGACACCGCACATGTCGCTACCTGGAACCACGGCTGGTGGCTGCTCAACCTGCTTATGGTGGTTGTAGAGACCCATGCAAACTAGATACCGTTAGCGTGCAAATGCCATTGGCAAGACGAAAGACCCATACCCTCTGTATCTCTGTAGTTTAAGGAAACTGAATGGATCTCAACGAGCACCTCATCCTCGCCAGGCTTCGGGATCTCCGCCTCTTCCATGTACAACTTGTCCAGTCCATCCTGGCCAGACTTCCATTGCTTGGTTTTCTGGGGAGCCATTGTTAGGTCGGGGGTTTGGTCGCGCGGGCTTGATCAGTTTCGCAAACGTCCTAACAGCGAGTACGTCGAGGTAGACTTGAACGAGCTTGAAGACGAAGGTGTAAGAGCGAGGGTACTCGTGCTTTTCAATTGTGTCTTTGCGATAGGTTTCTTTTTGCTAGCAAACAGTCCTGAAACTTCGCTCAACCAGTCTCGGCGATCCTGCGAAAAAGGTGGCGTCGGCATGTTTAAGTATTTCCAAGCTCTTTCGTGACAAAGACGTTACAATCCCTGCAATTGCTTTCGGATACAAGTCGCCGAACCGAGAAAGCTGATCTCGAAACAATTTTGACAGCGGATGCAAAGCCCTATGAGGCACCACGAGTGGGGAAGCCAATGACATATATACCCTATCATGACGATACGGGTACTCACTTGTCGAGTTGGCAAGCAGTGAGTCTAGACGTCACTGGCCGGGATAGCCCGAAGTGGCCGAGGTCGAGATAACCTTTCGGGGGCTGTTATCCGTGGGAAACCGCAATTGGGATCGAGAACACCACGCCATGAACCTTATGAGGGACCAGCTGCGCGGCCGGCTTCGATTGCGATAGGACTGCTGCAGCCAAGTAGGCTGTGCTGCCCAACACCTGAAGAGAAAAGAGATGAGTCGCAGCCTGGGACGATAATGAATCGCGTTGTACGAGGATGGTTTGCGGGGAACGGGACGGACCCAAAGACGTCAGGAATAACAACAGCGATCCATCGTCGATTTACGCACCGCACCCATGGTCATGCTGCTGTCGCGGCGATGCATCGACAGCCAAGTACTCCGGGCCAATCAACGAGCCTGTGGCACTTCGACAGCAGGTATCGCGCCTGTATCCTATCTTCGCGTGTCGAGAAGTGTCGCAGTAGACGTGGCGCCATCACGGTGCCCGTCACATTGCTCAGGGTGTCTCTAGACGTCGATCTAGAGAAGGTCCTACCAAATCATGTATAGACAGGTTGAAGTTGGGTTCTTAAGTCCTAGGGCGTCATGGTGATCTTTGATCGGTATGAGGTAGTGCTGGTGTGAATTATCCGATTGTTTGGTCCGCGACACATAAGGAGTGTAGGAGAGCTACAGGAAGCAACAACGACATGCCAAGACGCATAACCCAACCGCAACAATGCTGGAAGCACCCGAGTAAGTTGCTCCATACATTCTTCCAATGAGTTTACATTTATGATGCCTCACGGGCGAACCAAGTTCCAGTAATAACACAGCGCGGACAAACGTCTTTGACAGACAGAAAGATACCCAGGCCTCCATGACTTCCAGAGCTTGATCCTACCACGCGACACGAAGTACTAGTTCCAACTTAATTGTGTGCTCATTTACTGCAGTCGTTCTTTACGCACACCTAGGTCTTGTCAACAAGGTGCTTGAAGCTAAGAGTGTCAGCTACCAACTGTAGCAAGAGGATACTGTCCCAACTTACCGACTGTTGAAAACTGCCATATGATCCTTCAACTCATGACCCCATGAGCGAAGTCCTGTTGCGAGACCCTTCATCACATCTCGTGCTTCGATAGACGCCGTTGTGCTCGCCAGCCACACCTCCGTGTTGAGCACGGTGTCCAGCACGGTCAGACCGCGCTCGAATCCGGCTACCAGGGCACGAGGACCAACCATGAGTGTCCACACCACGGCTGAGATCTCGAACTCTCCGTCTTCGGTCACCTGCGCATCGACATCCATCCACTTCTGATCGTCGCTGCCGAAGAGATGCTGGAGCGTACGCGAGATGCAGTGTTGGTGGAAAAGTGGCAAGCGACGGAAAGCAGCGATGACGAAAGCCGTTGTGTCTTTGAGCGGGCGACCGGATGTAAGTTTCTTCGTGGCCTCATTGATGTTCTGCAGCCCGAGTGTGAAGACGACGATGCAGCGCGTGCGCTCTTCTTGATCCGAAATCTGCGAGAGCAGGACACGAGTACAGGAGCCGATCTCTGGCGAAAGGTTCCGTTGCTAGGATGTGTCAGCTTCTGTTTGTCATGATGAGATGTTGTGTGCTCACCACGATGTCGATGTCATCCGCTTTGTTGACACCAGGTAATCTTCGATCATGCTCGACTATCTCGAAGTCTTCATCGGATGACGTCGCCTTGTCCATCGCGTCTGCTTGGTGCTCCATATGTGCTATGTGTAAGGTCTGGCAAGTTTATGATGGGCTGATAGCTTGTATGCTTCTTAGTTTAGGAAATGATAATCTGTGGTCATTATATATTGTGTGGTGGACGCACGCACGTGCTGGGCTGGCCGTATTGGTACACACCTTCACTTTTTTTTTTTTTTGGAAAGGATTGCTTAGTGTGATATCCGTAAAGCAATATTTGATAAGGCTTCCTCGAAATCTGTGTGTCCTGGTCGCTCGTGCACCGACACAGTTTCTCGGAAGTAGTTTCGATCTTGCACTCTCGGGGACATGGCTGTTCTTCGCTCGCCTAATTAAAGATCCTGAGCGCCATAGGTTCTGCATTCGGATGTGCAGATATGTCTTCGACTGAACCGTGCTACTAGAGAAATGATGTACAATCTTCATTCGGAAGTGAAAAGGTGATCCAGTGGATGCATTGGTAGCTGTTATTGACAGGCATCCATGCTGCTTTTGATCCGCTCCAAGATCGTACCAGACGAAAAAGAGGTTCGGAAACGCCCGAACCCACATGCCCTATTGTCCTTTCCGTGCAATGTATTGATTCTCCCATACGAGTGCCCTAAGTCACTTACGGCGGTACAACTCAATTGGCAGACTTCTCGTCAATTGAAGCCTCAAGGTCACGGCCCTAAAGCCTGACATCGACTGCGAACTCACGCACAGCCGTCTGCTCTTCCTCCTCATGGGTGCCGAACATCCACTCTTGCTCAAGACTAAGAGCGACATCAGGGACTGATCGAGGGTATTCCATCGCGAGAGCTAGTTCACGAACACCCATCTTGGAAAGCCATATTGCAGCAGATATCTCGAACTCGCCGACTTCCATAACGTATTCGTCGTGTTGGACCCAGCTTTACTGTGTGTGGCTGGGCAGTCCATATAGACAGTAGAGGATACGATCGCCTGTGCCCATCCTTGGCTGAGAAGTTGTTCGCAGCTTCGAGGGCAGCTGCTTTGTCCGCACGGTTCAAATCAAATATACAGAACTCGTTGTCGTCATACAAGACTACTATGTCGTCGTTTATACCGTGAATTGCAACGAAGCCAAGTTCGATGGCTTCAGCGTTCTCGTGATGGTCTCTCGATGCAGCTGTGGGAGTAGCCGGTCGGATCGATCGTGGAGCGGTGTCGTCGTTGGAAGCCATCTTGTCCTTCTCTGTCCCTGTATCAGCCTCAGTGTTTAGAGACCATTGAAAATGCAACGACTAACCTGATTAGTATAAGTACTTTTTTAATCGTCCTGTGGAGTTTGTGAATAGGGGAAATTTAGTAGGAGAAGATCAATATATGTGTGCGGCGGTCGGGGTTAGGCGAGACTCGTGCCTTCACCTTCATCTCGACCCGCATAGTGGGCGAACGGATACCTCTGATTGGGCCAAACTTGCTTCAAAGATACGAATTTCCGTTAGCCAAACGAACGCCAATTCGTCGCGCTTTATATAGAAAGAATGCCGTTTGTTCTCGCCTTGTTTTCGTCAGTCACGGGATAGAGCGTATGACGGTGAACACACTGAACAGGAATCAAGCATGTGACTAGACACATCGACTTCCAATGTACGTGGTAAAGACACAACTGTTATTCCTTGAACTTACTCTATGTGAGTGACATAGTGCACGAATTATTATCGTGAGGCATTGTTGCACGATTGCCAATCTCGGAATTTTATCATACTTGCAGGTTGTCTTGAGCCTCAACTCTTTGTGCTATAACATCAATGTCCACCGAGCTGGAAGTACGACATGAAATAGAATCCCGAAGCATTGACTCGGTACAGATAGCATGGAAGTTCTATCTAGAGATGAAGTGCAAAGAACCAAAATTGAGGTAGGTATAGGAGCTGTGGAGTTTGGACTGCTTGTTACAAAGGGTTTCAGTGCCGTTTAATGCACTTTTAGGACCCCGGGAGACATGATGATGGGGAGTGATCGTTGTCAGATTTCATTGTGACTGGACTTTTTGCCCATACTTGAGCTCGATATTGCCTTGAAACCGAAACTCTTCGGCGGCAAGCACAAATTCTGCAGTCTTTCGACCTCGAGCCCAACCAACGACAAGCGGAAGCAGACCCAGCTTGAAGAGCCAGACCGCTACAGAAAGTTCAAATTCCCAAACTTCACTAAAGCCTTATCCTTTGCGGCCCAGAGCCGCGCTCTCTACATTGTCGGTATTGATGTAAATAGATATGGCCACGGTTGGTCCTTTGATCATTGCAAATACCTGGAATCCACTCAGTAGTGCACCGCAGGAATAGGGGTAATGGCGAACCAAGTGGGATCTACGTTTTGACTTTGATTGTGAGGCTCACAAAACATAGAGAGGACAAAGGAAATGTTTTGCTTGTACACACGAATGCTAGAGCAGGGCGACGAGATAGGGCATATGCATCTACCTTTACCGCCAATGACGTCTAAATTCCGAGGAGATCACTCTTAGTGTGTCGATGACTCTACAACCATGTAAAAGCTCAGGCGATAATAACGGCATCCTGAAGCACAACCATGTTTTTGCTTTACCGTCACTCTCTGATCATGAGATATCAGCACCGTGCTTGAACAAGCTGACCATACCAAGTCCAGCTCAATTTCGTGACCTGAATAACATGTGGTGTGGAAAAAATGTGCGGTTTTGGCTTCATCAGCAGATGTCTGCGCGTGGCTTTGAGGTATGAGTGGCATTGTATAGCGTTGAAACTCAGACTTCGGTTGATCCAAAACGTAGACTGAACTTCATGAGATGTTGCAGCAATGTACCACAGCCCTTTGGGTTTTTCAGATCCTGCTATGTGACAAAGTGGAATGCTTGGTCTTGAAGTACGTTACATGTTCGCCACTGATCGATTCCCCCTTTCAAACCACACAGTACCTGTTCCTCCACCGGCGATAAGTTACAACTCCCCATCATCCGTGAAACAATTCTTCCCTCCTTACACATCATCATCTTGGGCCTCTGCGAGGTTCGGTACTTCGATAGCTCGATCAGGATACACATCTGCTCTGTGAATTGACTTACCATAATATACATCTTTCCTCATCTGCTCCGCCCGCTTCGCAAGGTCATTCATGAGGGAACTTCCCTTGATCCTGCCATTTACGCTATTTGTGATCTGCGTTCTAACACTTTCCAGCTCTCGTAGTAGTCCATTGTTATCACTATGACATTCAAGATTGATGTCTTTTAGCGCTTGCTTGTGTAAATCGGTACGGTTTCCAGGGAATTTGTGCACTCCGTTCGTCTTACACCATGTGTTGATGCTTCTGTAAAGTGCATGTCGTTCGTATTGCGTCCATCTGACTATTAATTTCTTCTCGTAACCTGTTTGATGTCTTCTCATGATCTGATCAAGACCTCTATTGTACCTCTTACTCCAGCCTCGATCATTTGGGTTAATGTAATCCTTGTAGGTTCCTACAAGATTACTTCCGTAGTATCTGTCCGTATCGACCTGGAAACTTCGAAAGAGAAATCGTCGTTCCCAGCTCTCGTGTCCCCTTCTCCATACGTTAGGGTTGGAGTTATCCTGGATCCAAAGCAAGTCTGTATGACGTGGTATTTTGTGGATGAGAGGACTCGGAAGGATGTAGGAAGCCCCGCTTTCAGCTACACTTGTACGCTGTGCTGGCAGAATATCAACGTAATTAAACCCGGTGCCGTTAAAAAGATCAATTCTGAAGCGGGCAGTCACTGTACCATCAGTAGACGCGTGTAGTGTCTCCCCTGGCCGTTGATGTTGAGAACCGTGCGATTCATCAGCAGCAACTATGTATTCTTCCTCTTCCTCGTCAATCAAGAAGGCGTCATCGGGAACAGATGTCATCGAGCTAAGAGAGGCATCATCGTCTATCGTAATGGTTTCTGGGATGACGACATGTTGCTTCACTGTGCCACCTGACACCAACACCGGGTACTGTTCTCGCACAACATTCAGTAGGAATTTCCAGAAGTCGGATGAGTCCTCGCTAGGTACTTCGAAGCCAGAGGTAGTTTCTTGGTTGAGAAGTGAACGATATCCAGTCATGATGACCGAAATGATCTGGAAGCTAGGTATTTCCACCCGGCGGTTTTTGGTGGTTGCTATGTTCTGAGACGACTTCAAAGTCCACATGAGGCCTGGAATTACCACATTGCGCATGGTGAGGAGCTCCTGGGGTGTATGCTTGACAGTGCCTCCAAAGTATCCTTTGAAATTCGCATACAAAGTGACTTCGTTCAGCCAAACGAAAGCCGAGCTGCTTTGTTTTGTGGCTGCTAACAAAAGCTGGTGACGAAGGAGCAGCCAGAGATGTTCGTCCACCCCAGGATCTTCTGCTCCGTCACTCCATCAAATTCTCCGTACATAGTCCTCAGTGACACAGCCAAGTTTTTCGCCTGGTTTTGCATCCAAGCCTCAAATACGTTGATGCGCTCCCGGTACTCTGCTTTAATTTCATCTTCACTGAGTTGATACCTTGTGAGAAGATCTTCAAGATCCGCATCGCTCCAATGTGGATAGATACCGACCTCTGCCCGCAGATGTTTGTTCACATTCCGGGCTTCATTATTCTGATTTGCAGGTAACTCTGGAGTTCTGCTCATTTTCTTGGATGTTACAAGAGTTGATGTGGAAGCGTTGGGAGAAAGAGAGGCTATCACATTTGACTCTTTAAATATGACTACGGCCCTGTGATTGTTTCTCAGATCTTGCATATGACGCGGTCAGTGAAGATGAACACATCCAATCTGACATTCTATAGACAAACACTTGAACCATGATACCCAGATACCAGCTCGCGACTTCACAGATTCTCTCCAAGGCAGACGTCTACTTCTAAGCCACCTTCCCTTTACCCTTTTTACCCACTACAGGCAAAACGGTTGTCGGAACTGGCTGGGGAGTTTCAGCCTTCCACTCCTCACCCTCGAACAGTTCCCCACGCAACACATTTCCCGCTGTCACTACCTGAAAATTCTCATCCAGCTCCTTGCGCTTCTCTTCGTTCATTCTCGGCAATGCAATGCTTGGCTGATTGTTAAGAAGCGCATTCAAATCACCATCATATCCCTGCGGCCGCATGATCGCCGCGTTTAGCAGTGCGTTCCCAGCCCCTGCGTGAATCTTTCGCTGAGTCAGACGTACATCTCCGGTACTCTTGTCTGAACCGTGGGAAACCTGAAGAGCATCTTCTGGATCGCGATAGTGCGCAGGATCCTGATACCATGCGTAATGTCTGAAGCTTATGAACTCGTCTTCTGGTTTAGGTGGGTGAATATCAGATCTTCTGGGTAACAATAAAGAACGACGGCGGATGTTGGCTTGTCCGTTTGCGATGAAGGAAGGCTCGTTCCATGAGATGATATTGTCGAAGAATATCTTCATTGCTTCAGCACCTGGTCCTTGGTCGAAATTGAACTCGCCTGCTTCCGCGTACTGTCTGTAGATTTCTAAGAGTTGTCTAAGACGATCAAAGGTGATGATAGGCCGAAAATTCCCTTCGTCAAGATCTGAGTCCACAATACTCGCATGAGCCTGACCAAGCCGTTCAAGTGTCGCAGCCTCGAGTTCGTACACCTTTGCTCGAAACTCATCATGACTTCGCTTCGGGTATCGCGGACGTGGTGGGTCATGTTCTGTAGGATCGGTCATGAACCCCATATAGAATGCATTGAAGTTCGTGCATGCCTTTATGATCCTGGGGTGTATGATCTTCTGAGTAGCGGTAGCGTGTAGAAGAAGGCGGTAATAGAGTCGAATCCAGAGGCACTCCTCTTCTGTCCACACCATTTTCCCGACGCCTGCCTTGACAGCTTCCGTGAGTCTTCCTACGGAACTCTCGTTACCTTCTAACTTTGGGCGTTTGGAGTTTGGAGGTTTGTCGTCCTCGTGCTCACTGTTTGGCGCTGGGCGTTTCCCAGTGCCTCTGACCGGGCGGCTTGATGTTTTAGTCCTAGTTGGAGCCATGGTACTCGAAAGATGCTATTTGGATCTTGATTGATCTGAGTTTGTATCTTGAGGAAAGTATATGCGGTATGTGTCATGAAGTGAAGGTCGAATAAGTACCGAGCCACTGTTTTTCAATCACACAAAATCTTCACGTCTTTGTGTGTTGTGCACCTCTCTACCTCCATGTGAACTCACAATGCTGTAATACTAGACTCAACTACACAGTGCGAGTATCGTAGTTTGCTCCAAGGAGTTCACGAACTATAGCTTGCGTGCATGCGGTCTTGGAAAGAGCCAAGTATAAATAAAAGCATAGAATCATCAATACTATCCTATTGTAGCGAAAAAATAAACAACTTTTCTTATAAACAAAATTAATAGAAAGCCGCACTAACGCCTAAGTCTCTTTCTTAGTGGCTTAGGGGACGACCCTTCTTCTTCCTCTTCCTCTTCCTCTTCCCCTTCCCCCTCATCATCGTCCCTCTCATTGTCATCCCTCTCATTGTCATCCCTCTCATTGTCATCCCTCTCATCGTCGTCCCTCTCATTGTTGTCCCCCTCATCGTTTTCCCCCTCATCCTCATTCTCATTCTCATCTTCATCATCCTCGTCAATGTCCATCGCATCTCCCTGGTCATCATCCTCCTGCACGCTCTCGCTTCCTCTACTGTTTTTCTCTGATTTGAAATCCTTCAGAACAAAAGCCCCTCTAGGATTTGTATCATTTTTTGAGAGCCTGACTCCACTAGCCTGCTGGGCGATGGCGTTGTCAAGCTTCCTCCAGAATCCTATTGCTCTCTTTCTTGAAGTTCTCGTACGTGTGCTTTCAGGGCCACGTTCGAGCTGCTTCTCTGTGTCTACACTCTCAGAGACATCTTTGACATCATTCCCCCTGCTCAGCCGATGTGCGTTGACCGCATCATGAGCTGTCTGGGTGTGTGCGTTGATGTTTTTGACAAAGTTGGAAAATCCACCTTCATGGACAATGCGGTTAAATGTGTTGACAATGACACGTAGTTCATCATTGGTCCAACGCTCCTTCTTATCAGTCTCGCCCTTTGCTCCCTGGTCTCCTCTCCTCGTGTATTGTGACACCCATTTGTTTTGTTTCTTGATGCTTTCCGGGCTAATGTTGCTTTCGATCATATCGGCAAAGTGCGTGCATGGACCGGAAGAACTTTTGATATACTCGCCATTACCCGCTCGAAACTTGCGCAAGACCATGACTGGTGTCCATACATAATCCAATCTACGAAAGACGTTTCCGGTCCTTGTCCATGGCACACCAGCATATTTCCGCCCTCGAGGAGCGGGGATCTTGGACACTTTCATGTTCGGGTAGACTTCTGGGAGCCCTCCAGCTACATCTGGATTGTAGTCTGGAACCACATCTTCTTGGGTCCAAGTCAACCCATTCGAAAATTTGTGCGTGTACGTGACGATGCGAGTTCCCTTCTTTTGGGGGTTAGGCCTGAAGCTCTCACCTTCGAGACCAAAGTTTCGCTGCTGCTCCTTGTCGATGAGTGCTTGTCTTTCCTCGGCCGTGAGCTTAGGACGAGCCTGCGTTGTTTCTGCTTTGCACTTCTTTGGGTGCTTGGTATTATCATTCTCCTTCCCATCTTCACTGCCATCTTCAACGCCATTGTTTTCTTCATTGTTATCACCGCCACCCTCATTGCTACCGCCGTTATTACCACCTGTCAGTCCTCCGCTTGGAGGCTTGCCTTTGTTCAATTCATCTCCACTTTGGCCATCTTCACTATTATGTGATTCATCGTCATCATCTTCTGAATTATCCGCGTTGGGATCATTCTCAGAATCAGCATTCTCCCTCGTACGGAACGGCAGATTCGTCGCATTTTGATATGCCAACGTGAATGCATCTTCTCCAGTGTCTGAATCCGACTCATCGTCGCCAGGATCATATGGGTCTAACGAGTCGTTCTCGTCTAGCGGTACATAGTCGTCTTCGTATTCGTTGTCTTCGGCATCAGATAGCTCGTCTTTGGGATTCTTCGCGAGCGCGAACTTGGCGTGTCCTTCCCTTCGAGCCGTATACGCGCCGGCCGACTCATGAGATTCTGTCACGATACCTGCGGGGGCATACGTGGGCTTTGTCCGCACGTAATGTGGGCCTGGAATTAAGATGCGTTGGAGATTGTCGTCTAGTTCAAACTCTTTCTTATCAGCGTAGAGGTAGGTCCAGCCTTGTATCCATCCACCGTTGATATTGTCACGTCTTCGGTTATTTCCGGTATCGAGAAGCGTGCCCCACTCGGGGGTCGTTTGGGTTACGATATGTCTCTTGTTGCGAGGACGCGTGAATTCGGTGTTGTCCTTGAAAACCCGTGTCTTGCTTGCGACAGGGGGACTCCAATTGTTGCTCTCCCAGGAAGTGTGTATGCGGCGGCCGTTCCACTTCCAGGGGTTGGTTCCCTCAGTGACTGCATGATAGTGTTGGTGGTCTTCAGGGAGCTTTTCGACAACTGCGTAGTTCTCGTTGTCGACCGTGTCTTCATTGGTTTTCTCCTTCTCTTTCCTCACACGATTGACCTCGTTACGTCGCTGCTCGATCGCCTCCTTATCCAATCGTAGTTCACTGATTGGAAACTTCTCCTCCAAATGTTGAACCCGCGCCTTGTCTTTGACGGTGTGCCTCAGATTATCTGGATACCTGTGTAGCTCAGCAGGTCCGATGCCATTCTCAGGCATCGCAGCTCGATTGCCAATACCCCATTTGTTGTACAGCTGGATCATGTTCGCTCGCCAGGCCAAGTGTCGTTTCAAGACTTCATCATCTACAGCGGGCATTTGCTTTAACCGCCGTGTATCTGTGTAGGCTCGCACATCGCCATTCTGGTCGGTATGCTTCCTATTCCATGCATTCTGGTAATAGTAGAAATCTGCGTATCAACGTTAGAAACACAACGGTCCGTGGCAGGATTCAAACTTGCCTTCCCACAACCCTTGGGCTATCAGATAACTTTCGTGGCTCGTGTAAGCAGCCGTCCTGAGGCTGACTGTATCATGCTTTGCATACACTGCCCTCATGCTTCTCAACATCTCATTTCTTCTTCCCTCATCGTAAATTTCCCCCGTCTCAACATCTGTCTCGAGTTCCCACTTCTTCCACTCATCCTCCAACGCTTCTTCGTGTTCTTCCTTTCTCTTAGCTACAGTGGCGTCCTCAGCTTTGTTTTTCCAATATCTCAGATAATGGAGGATTAGTTCTCTTTCGTCTCGAATCCAGATATTTATCTCCTCCTGTGTTTGCGGCTCAATTCCTTTCCAATTTGTCTCTGCAGAGGGATCTTTGGCCCGGGTCCTGTAAGTACTTGGTTGGGGTAATCTCTTAGGCTTTTCTGTCTTCGGTGCATTTGAGGGTGCAGCTTGAGGTGGAGGATTATTTAATTGATCCTGACCATTGCGCCTCTGCTGTGAACGCGTCCCAGGAGCCATCGTAGTGCTGGTTCGTTTGCTGATCTGTCGTGTTAAAGTCTAGATTTTTTTCTTGAATCTTTCCGAGGGCATGAGGGTATGATGTCCATCTCAGTCGAGGCTCTGATGTTGTGACTTCAGAGTTGGAGCATTGTTCTTTTGTTCGTTTCAGAACTACGAATCGATGTAGTTTCACTTCCATTAATGAATGACGACAGGGGCCAGGTTACGCCACTTTCTATTTCTGGGCTCGGAGGCAAGGTTAACGATCTTCCAAATAAAGAAACTCAACATAAGCGATTGATCAATCGCGTTGTTTTGCCGTTGCAGGACACGAAGGCTACTTTGACACGAGGTGTGCAAGACTTATCAACCCCGGAGGAGGCGGCTGCGCCTTGCTTGCACTGTCAACAACAACAAAGACTGGATTTGGACTCACGTTTCGAGAATAAGTGAATGAACACCTCGATGCGACAGTAGTCTACCTTGACTTGGCTAACTCCGCCAACCCAGCCGCCCATACCAGATACCACGTCCGACTTGCTCCACCATCAATCCACCTGTCATCCCAGTAACCCCCCACACCATCTCTGAAGAATGCAAAGCTGGCCTTTGGGTCTAGCAATGCAAAATTTGCATAAAGAATCCCCCTCCATCCACCATCGACTTCTGCTGCCACGGCTCTCCCATCTGAGAAAAAAGTATCCCATTCCTCTTTGACAAAGGATCGGGAGCGAAGAAACCCAGATGAAGGGTTGAGGGGAACCATGTGAATTCCATGAATCAGTGCGGGCAAGTTGCCGAAGTAGGTTGCGTAGTCCACCTTGTTCTCAAAAAGTATGCCTGTCATCTTGTTCAGAGCGAAGCGTGGAGGTTGAACAGTGTTGGTGCTGGAAAGGTAAAAGTAATTGTTGAATGTTCGGGCTTGGATGGCAAGCATGAGATTTCCTATCAATTGATCAGTT
Source organism: Neodidymelliopsis sp. IMI 364377 (assembly GCA_027946375.1). Classification (NCBI taxonomy): domain Eukaryota; kingdom Fungi; phylum Ascomycota; class Dothideomycetes; order Pleosporales; family Didymellaceae; genus Neodidymelliopsis; species Neodidymelliopsis sp. IMI 364377. The sequence goes on along the minus strand of JAPEUT010000090.1, from coordinate 10,623 downwards.
TCCGATCGTCTGAATTGATGGATATGGAGGTAAGTGGGCACACACCTCGTTTCTCCATATTCAGGTCTCCGATGACCTTACCCCACATCTTGATTGCGTAGCTCGCAAACCCGTCTTCGCTTGTGCTTTCCTGGTCTTTACCGTCTGCACTCTCAAACAGACCCTTCGCCCAGCTGTGACCGTGCTACCAGTCAAAGCTTCGAGAGAAGGGATAATCTCTTCCGTGATAATCGCTCTCGGCAAAATCTTTGACGAGCATGTTGACCCATGCTTTGTTGTCGCCTTGCGTGAGCCACTTAGGCTCAAGGTACGCAATGACAGCGGCCGTGTAGACAAAGTAGCCGACGTGGAAGTGATGATCGTTGTAGTAGGTGTTCCCAAAGTCAGCGCCAGGATCGTTGAACCCAGCATTAGAGACGGCGCCTTTCCAGCTGTCATCGTAGTAGAGTGGATATCGTTGCTGATTTGCGATATACTTCGCCATCTCTTGCTCTAGCTTTGCGAGACCAGTAGTGGCGACTGCAGGATTGCCTAGTACGTCTTTGATGATTCACACGATGCTCGCAAACTTGGCAAGCGATTTGCCAGCATAATACATCGAGTCTGGAGGTATAGGCTCGGTCATGACGCGTCGTAGATCACGCTCCGCAACCGATGCAATGAATGCCAGAACATCTAGAGGGTAGCGTATCTTAGTATTCGCGCTCATACCAGGGCTCCATGGACCGAACGACACGGTGAGAGGAAGGTCTGTCTCGGCGAAGGTTAGTTTGTCGGCCCAGACTGCGGTCGCATTGCCTTTGGTCGATGTTCGCAGCTGAAGTTCGGTTACTTGCCATCTGAGATCGGGATCGAGAGACTGGAGGTGGTGAGGCAGAACGAACATGAGCAAAGGTGCTGTGCCAATCTTGGTGTAATTGAAGGAATACGTTGCTCTGGCATCATTGACAACTGCGGTTAACATGGCTTCGTAAACGAATGCACCTAAAGCTCTGTCATAGATTGCCTCTCCTTTGGATCCAAGTGGGTTCTTCGCAACTTGAATAGTGCCCTTAAATCCTGCCGGTCCGAGCAATGTGTTCTTGTCGATTTTGACGAATCCTGCAGCATCGTAGACAAGGTCTAGAGCGGGATTGACGTAGATTAGCCAGTCTCTGCCATCAAAATCTTTCACTCGATATTTGGCTGTTCTACCGATCATTACAGGCTTGTTGAACTCGACGAAACCTCGCCCGCCAGTCTGCACCGTGGGCGTTGTATCTCTGTATCCGGCAGTGACGCTGCTCATACCCTGTACTACTGGAAATGTGACTCTTGGAGCTTGTGCAGTCTTGTGTATATTGAGGTTTACGTTGACAGAGAACGGAAGATGTGTGTCAGTAGTCATAGTAGTCTGCGAATCAAGCTCGGTCGAGGAGAGAATGAGTGATTGCTTGCGAGGATTGATGAAGTTCTGAGCGTATCAATTAGAGTCAGACCAACTTAGTAAAATCGCAGCGCACCGTTGGAGGCTCGCCAGGCCCGTATTGCAGGTCTGATTCCTCAACGTGAGAGACATTCATGCCCCATGTCTGCAACATGCCAGGTTCTTGCGACCCTTTGCCCCACCAGATCGAATACGGATGCGTCCATATAGGCTGATTCTGTTCTCCCAGAAACGCGTTGGCATAAAACTTGTTCGTGTGCAGCGTTCGCAGATGATCGTCTTCTATGCCCTTGCGCGGCACAGGATGGTGATCGCCGATCGGTATTTGAGGTAGGATAGCGTCTGTCTGAATTGGAGTGAAAATGTTGTCTGGCGGCATCTCGTCGCTGACCAATGCTGCAGTTACTCTGAAGCCAAACGATGTTAAGATGTCTTTACGCGTGTCGCGCCATGTACGTGGAGGCTTCTTCGCTTCGATAAGGGGCATTTGAATTGGTACAATAGGTGCAATCGGTGCAACAGGGTCTCGATACTGGGAGTGCGTGTGGCCCATGTGTTTGTTGCAGTCGTGAACTTGGCAAAAGCGTGTGTCTCGCGGGTAGTGGTGTGCAATATCGAAGTATAGCTAACGTCAGTGTTCTGTTGGTGACAATTTAGGTTAGTATAACTGTAGGTAAGGCGGAGATAGGTAACAGTGTAACTGTGATGCATTGGCAGCAAAGAAATCATGTTGTGTGCAGTGTGGTCTCGATGTCAAGACTAGGAAGGTGCACACCGTCAATTCGCCACAGCAGGTACGCAGTTGCCGGTTCCTTCGGATCTAAATGGTATTCCCTCGCCGCAACGTGAACTTTTCCCAAACTCCAATGATGCAAATACTCGAGAGATTCCTTCGCATTGTCCATAAATCCCTAATAACAACTCTAAGCCATCGGCTTCCGCATAGCCTGAATAACACCTCCCTTGACCAGCACCCTCGGTAGTGTGCCCTCTTGATGGCTCTTCTTCGTCGTCCACTCTCTCCCCTTCGGCTGCCTCAAACTGCGCTCATACTGCTCCTTGTTCTCGAAGGGGAATGGTAGCGACCCTGCCAGGTACTTTTTGTTCGGCTTTACTGTCTTCTCGTTGATGATAACGCGATCGAGATTCTTGTCTTTGCGCTTGTTGGCGTCGATGCCAGGGGTTTGAGTGACTGTTTTCCAGCCCCGGTTGCGGCGGCGCTCCGCTTTGGTCATGCCATCACCGGCCCAGGATCCCCAGCCGGGAAGGAAATCAGTGGTCTCTTTTGCAGCGTCAGCTTTAGTAGTGTCGGCTTTCTCAAGAGTGAAGTCGGCAGCGACGTTGTCGCCTGCGAAGCCTTGAGCGGTGAGGAGGTGGTTGCGGTTGAGATTGGTAAGGTCGAGGTCGTCGCCTTCATCTGAGAGGTTGCCGTCTGCGTCTGAGTCTTGACCGCCAAGGACAGTGGCCCAGCCATCATCGTCGGTGGCCGTGATGCGCTGCTGAAGGAAAGCATCGACTGTTTCGCCCTTTGTGGAGGGCTTCAGTGCGGGTTGTTGGTCGTCTTCATCAGCGAAGTCGGTGAAAGGGAGGAGATCATCCTCAGCTGGGGCTTCACTCTTCTTTCCCTTCTTGGCTTTGGCGAGGTACGGATTTGGTGTCTCGGCGTTGTCGATCTTGGAGTCTGCTGCTTTCTGGTTCTTGCGTGTGCCGTTCGAAAGTCCTGTCGAGAAGGGGTTTTTGGGCATCTCAGCCTTGCGTGTGCCATTTGACAACCTGTTTGTCGCGGCTTGCTCAACGCCGGCCTCTTCATCAGAACCAACGTGTTCCTCAAACTCGCTGCCCTTGACCTGGACTGCTGGTGTGACAACCTTGCCAGGTCCGTATTTGCGACGCCCAACGCGTGTAGCATTGTCGCCAATCTCGTTCTCACTGTTCTCACCAGCCAACTCGCGGCGCATGCTTTCAATGGCTTCGTTGTTCTCTGCGCGCTTCGCTGCTTCAGCCTTCTGCATGAATGCCATCTGACCCAGCTTCGAGCCCTTCTCTGAAAATGGGTTTTCCAACTGGCCGAGCTGACGTTGCAAGAGCTCGTCATCATCAGCCTCATCGTCCTCGTCGCTCTCGTTGCCGTCACTGGGCACATCAGATCCCTCATCATCAGAATCGCGAACCATCTTGCCCTCGATGCGACGTCGAAGCTCCTCGTTGCGCTTCGCCATCTCAGTGACACCGGCTAGTGCATCTTGGTCCCAAGCCGCACGACCTGTAGCCTTAATGCCCTTGGCCCACTTGCCCTCGCGATGCTTAGCACCCATGCGTTCCTCAGCCCTGCGCCTGTCGTTGTGTTCGCGCTCTTCCTCCGAGAGATCGACACCATCAGCCTTGAGCTGATCGCGTTCCTTCTCGAGCAGCCTCTCGCGCTCTTTACGGTGGACACGGCGGTACGCCTTACTCTTGATCTTCTTGATACGCTTGGCACGCACTTCTTCACGGAAGAGAAGTTCACGCTCCATCCGGAGCTGAGCACGACGCCTCTCGACTTCCTCGATGGGTAGTTTGTTGGTTTGAAGCACCTCCCACTTCTGGATTTGCTCCTCATCGTCCTTGCCGTTTGACAAGCCGCTTTGTTGGAGGATAGACTGAATGGTGCTCTCAAGATCGTTCGCAGGAGCAGTTGTTGTGGTAGGTAGAAGACGGTCCTCACCCATGGCTTTGCCGGCATCTTTGTGTTGCAGGGGGAATGACAGGTGCTCGGCACGGCGGTTCTGCTTGATGGTGTCGGTCCAGCGGTCGAGGGTCTCATTTGCCTTGGTGTTGGCAGCTGCGCGATCGAGCTTGTCCTGCTGTCGCTTTGGTAGGGGTGCATCTAGCTTGCGTGCGATGTCATGTCGCTTGGAGGACTTATCGTCTTTGAGTAACTTGAGCGCGCGCTTCCTTTCTTCATCGGCAACCTTAGGCTTGAAGCTCAACAGGTCGACCTTTCTTGACACGCCAAACTCGTCTGGCGCTGCAGACTCGTGAACCTCGACCCTCTTACCCTTGGACTTGCTCTCGTCTCCAGCAGCAAGCGATGAGATGAGGTCCTTAAGCTGTGCCTGTCGATCGTCCTCGTCTTCTTCGTCGTCGCTCGACAAATCACTTGCACCGTCTTTGCCAACATCCTCGCCCTCACTCGGCTCCTCACTATCACTTTCAAACCCACCGACCTTCTTCTTCTTCCTCGCCTTTTCTCTTTGCTCCTCGCGCTCATCTTCCTCATACTGATCCAGGGCAGTCGCAAGGTCAATGCCCTCCTCCCCAAAATCATCTTCCTCCTCTTCTTCCTCGCTCTCATTCATGTCGACATCGCTGTCATCGTTTGCGTCTACAATCTTCCCCTTCTTCTTGACCTTTAAGTTCTTTCCATTCTTACTGCTGCCACGGAAGCTGTACCCCTCAAACCTCTCCTCATCACTCTCTCCAAACGCCTCGTCAGAGTCGATATCTTCGTCATCATCGTCGTCAACATGGCCCATTGTCCACGTGTTGCCCTCTGAGTCACTACCCTCGTCATAGCTCTCGTCGCCACCTCTTCTTCTCTGCTTCTTCCTCGCGCCACCCTCCTCGTCCTCGTCTTCATCCTCGTCCTCATCTTCGTCGTCGTCGCGCGGGCGCTTCTTGTGAAAACTCGGGTCCAGCTCGCCGAGTCTGTTCTTGCGAATCTTTGTTTTCTCTGGGTTATCGTACTGCGCGATCGCAAAAGCGTTGAGTGCACGCTTGGACGCCTTTTTCGAATTTCTCTCGCCGGGTGCGCGGCCCTTGGTTTTTGCAGGCGCAGCGCTCTGGAGCGAACTACGCGCTACACGAGGCGGCATATTTGCGTGTCGAAAAAAAAAACCGACGGTGCAAACAGAAGTAAGCTTGTAGAAGAAAGTTGCAGAATGTGGAGGAGAGGGCGAAATCCCGACCCACGCACCAACTTTTTTATTGGCCCGTGCGCTCGGAGGTCCGCATCTTCCCCGTCCACCACCCTCACCCATTATACGAATCGCAACACCATCGAATCGCCCGGTCGCACCTTCCTACACGTCAATCACACCTCTCGCACTCCTGCCATCCGGCGCGCATAGACCGATAAACACGCCGCGATGTTCAAACCCACACCCGCCCTCCAGGGCACCATACGCCGCCTTCCCTTATCCCCCAAGCAAGCCGGCAAAGAATACTACAAGGGCAACCGCGTCGGTTCCATGGGCACAATCAACCGATACGGAAACTTCATGCCCGACTGGAATAAAATCAGGACATATGTGTTTCCTGTGCATGGGACCAAGAACGCTGAGGTACGTCTATACTTTCACTCTCCTCTTCTTGCGTACGAAATGGATGTTAATGCGAAGAATAGTTGACACCGTTCGTCGCCGCCAATGTTCAGAAGACGCGCACTACGGATGCAGGACAAGCGGAGGTGTACCCCAAGCGATTCACGGGTGAGGATTACTTGAGGGCGTGGAAGATGAGTGGTGGGCATGATGTTGTTTATTCTGAGGAAGGGACGGCGGTGGGGCGGACGAATATGCCGGTGCCGTTTGAGGAGAAGAAGGGGCGGTGAAGAGGGGTCGGGTGGTGGTGTACGATACCAGGGGTTGTGGATTGGGATGAGGATGATGGTTCGGAAGAGAGGTTTGCTACGGATCTTTACAGCAGCTGAGATGGTCAGAAGACGAACGGTGATGAGCAAGTATGTCGCTGTGTTATGTATGCATATTGTACATTGTTCTCTAGGGTATCATGTACTTTCCTTACAGCATCTACTCTTTACATATGATTATACATTTGTCGAACCTACTCCAGCCTCTTCACAGCAAAGAAGTAGTTTCCCCATCCCTCACTCCCCTTGACTTCCTTCCACCCAAGCCCAGGCACGTACATGACGCCCAAACTCCTCACACTCGCGCCGTCCCACCCGGGCTCCTTCGCAAAATACCCCCTCAGTTCGTCCTCATTCACATACTTGCTCCACTCATGCGTACCCTTAGGCACAATGCGCAGTACGTCCTCAGCCATGACATTTGTGACTAACCAGCTCGTCCATGTACGCGCAATGGTGCTCATAATCAGCCAGCCGCCAGGCTTGACGTGAGGCAGGAGGTTGGAGATGAAAGGGCCAGGCGAATTGACGTGTTCGAGGACTTCGAAAAGGGTGACGATATCATAGGCATCCTCCTTCGTCTTCGGTAGTGGGAGTTCTTCAATCGAGGTGTTGAGGTATGTCAACCGGCCAGGCTCCATGAGCAGAGGATCTCGCCTCTTGTGGCCTTCTGCGATCTTCAAGACACCAGGAGTAGGGTCGATAGCCGTCACGCTGTGTGTGTCTGGTAGGCGCGCAGCCGACTCGGCGAAAATGCCGCCGCCGCAGCCGATGTCGAGGTATTTAAGTTTATGAGAGGGCACCATGGGGTCGTTGAAGCGGCAGGAGGCGATGAAGTCATGGCGAAGCGGGTTCATGAGGTGTAGAAGGCGCGAGGAGCCGTGAGGATCCCACCATGATGAAGCGAGAGCGTTGAAGTGTGATACTTCTGTAGGATCGACGGTCGAGGCTGAAGGGTTGTGGCGTCGTGTGGGCGTGGTGGTGAAGGCGCGACTTGCTACACAAGACGTTCGTGATGTTGAGGGTATTGTTGATCTTTGAACTTGAGGCGACTGACGCATAGACCGCTGTATTAAGCGCATCGCACGTGCTGAATTTGAAGGCCTCATGGCTGTGGTGCGCTTACTACTTCTCAGAGCGCGGCGATGATGGAGTTCGTGAAGTTGATGTCACTCCAGAAAGATTTGAGCACGGGCCAGACGTTCTTTCCCTATCCAACCCAAACCCTCTTCTCACCACAGCTCGTCACAAGCACCAGACTTTGTTCTTGGTCAGCACCATCATGCACTTTGTCAAGCAACTGTCAGTCAGGCTTGAAATATCACCATGTAGCTGAACAGTCGAGCCGAACGATGATCTCGATCATGATAGGCTTATTATTGTGGTGCAGTGCTGACCTGGCAGCCTGATCCTCAAGTCACCCCTGGAAATCTCATTTCCAGTCATCATCTTGATTTTCACCCCGCTATTTCGACGACGAATCCCTAGTCAGTATCGTCGCAACATGAACAACGAAGGCTGCTGCGCTGCGTGCCAAGCGATGCTGGCTATGAAGCGTCCGATCCTAGACAAGATGTATTCGCTTCATGCAGATGGGGAATCTTTCCAGCGATCAATCGATTCAGGTTGTCCCATAGGTCTGATGGTTCGCGCTGAAATTGGAAAACCCGTCCCTTTGCTCTCGATACGCTGGGTGGTAACGTATAACTCCCACTCAGCTAATAGCTTGAGTCTTTGTTTTGAACCGGCCTTACCGAACAGATCATGGTCGCCTGAAGAGTTTATATTCCAGCCATGGACTGAACCTAGCACAATAAGGCCCTTGGATAAAATTACATCTAAGAACACCGGCTCTGATCAATCCTTTAAATTCCTCATCTCAAAATACGATCAATGTAGAAAAGGTCATGCAGCATGCTCAAGGACTACTCTTAGTCACTACCTACCAACGAGGCTTCTCGATGTCGGAGACGAGGCACAGAAAATTTTGTCTCTGGTTCTGCGGGAGCACATTGAACCGGGCGCCCTATACCTGACGCTGTCGCACTGCTGGGGGAATTTAAGGCCACTAAAGCTTACGACATCAACTGAACCTACATTGCGCAGGGGAATACCCGAGACACGGCTACCAAAAACGTTTCAGGACACTGTTACAGTTGCCAGGAAAATGAACATTCGGTACCTGTGCATTGATTCTCTGTAAGCTTTGCCCATAAACTATGTGACGGAAGACCTCTCTTACCCGGCGGTAGTTGCTATCTTCAGGACGATCTAGATGACTGGGCTCAGCATGCAGCATCCATGCAGCATATCTACGAGCACGCGGCTCTAAACGTGGCCGCTACAGCCGTTCCAGACGGAAGTTTCGGGATTTTCTATGATCGAGATCCTCTGGTATTGAAGCCCTTCAAGGTCAAGGTCGCATGGCTCAGAGGATATGCGGACCATCTTCACGATTGCCAGACCTTCATTCTGCACCGAAGCCCCCCTTTACTTAACGCCATTAACGGATCTCATCTGAACCGCAGAGGTTGGGTGATGCAAGAGCGGATTCTCTCTCGCCGCATTGTGCACTACACCAAAGATATGCTTTATTGGGAGTGCAACGAGACCTTTGCAGGCGAAAACGGTGTTGAAGTCTCAGCTTTAGAAGACACTGAAAGACCACATCGGGGGACAAGAGCCTTGAAACAAATGCTCAACCCACATCAGCCATCTAACGGACCGGAGGACCTGTGCACCCCGCTGTACAGATCTTGGAATGGCTTTATTCCTTTCTATACAGGCTGCCAGTTGACTTTTGAGAAGGATAAGCTGGTTGCACTGGGGGGAATAGCGTCAAGAATGTCATATCTGGTCAAGGATGAGCTTGTCGCTGGCCTCTGGCGAAGTCGCTTTGTCGCAGAACTATGCTGGCTTACATATTGGCGCGACGATCCAGAACAGCCACAGGTTGAGCCAAAGATATAGCTTGCGCCGTCATGGAGCTGGGTCAGTGTTAACTTTCGCGTTTCTCGACATATGGTAGTCTTCGCGGATGACGTCCGAGACTCGGCTTCTCTAGTTAGCCTTGTCGTGAACGTGGGACCTTCGGGCGCACTGATAGATGGCTTCGTCAAACTTAGGTGTCGGCTTGTATCTGCTCTACTGGACATTGTCCAGCAACCACATGTTTTGGGCCATCGGATCTATTTCGTGAACGTCGAGAAAAGGGTTGACAAGGAAGGAATATTGTTTCTAGATGGTCCGCGCGGCAAGAAGTCTGTAGATGTACATTTGTTGGTGCTTAGGGAGGAAATAGGTGAGTCAGTCCAATGGGTAGCAGGTATCGCTCTAGTCCCCTCCACCAGCCAAGCCAACGCGTTCGAGAGAATTGGATACTTCCGCGGCAAGTACTCTGCCGATAGACCGCAAACGTCGTTTTATGAGATACTCTACAGAAAGCACCAGAGAGCGGAGGACCAGATCATCAAGATTGTCTAAGCACTCGACCAGATCGATTTTTAGGGATAGAAGATTTGATTGTGGTTATGCACAAACTCATTCAGCGCTGGCACATCATTCATTGGTTTTACACTACACTTTACAAGATATCTATTCATCTCCGCCCTTGAATCCCTCAGCCCAGGCATGCAACATCCCCTCCGTAATATTACTCCCTCCACAAACCACTACCACAACCGTACTCTCTTCCGTCAACTCTGGAACCAACTCCCTCAACCTTCCCTGATAGCACAGCGCCAGAGAAACGCCACACGCCGTCTCGACCATCATCCTCTCCTCGTCAGCAAATCTCACACACCCATCCATCGCATCGCGGTCACTCAGCACGACGCTCCTCACACAACTCAGCTGTGCATACTCAAACGCCTGGCGCGCAACAGTGCGTGCGCCGAGACTAGTAGCCACGCTGGTGATGGCAGGGAGAGTACTCAACTCTCCATTCCTAAGCGACAGAGACAGAGAATCCGCACCCTCCGTCTCCACAGCCACAACTTTCATCCCCTCCCCCTGCATCCCCAACTGTTCCCGCCCCAACATAACCCCACTAAACAACCCTCCACCCCCCACACTACACACCACCGCATCCGGGACCCCTATCTCCCGCACCACCTCATCGACCAACGTCGCATTCCCCTCCCAAATCGCCCTCGCATCAAACGGCGGCACATAAACAGCACGTCCCCCCCTTTTCTCCGCCTCAGGAATCACAGTCCCGCGTAAATACGCATCAGCCTCATACCAACTATCCCCATGCTGCAACACCTCCGTGGCGCCCGCCTTCCTCAGTTTCCCAATCATGTAGACACTGGTGCTAGTCGGAACGACGATGGTGCAAGGGTGTTTTAGCGACACGGAAGCGTGCACGCAAGCCAGTCCTGCGTTTCCGCCTGATGAGGAGTAGAAGTGTGTTTTTGTCGATGGAGTTTGGAGGGTTGATAGCATGAGGTTTCCTATTCCGCGGGATTTGAAGGAGCCGCTGGGTTGCAGGTTTTCGAGTTTCAGGTAGATTTTGCATTGGGCGCGTTTGGAGAGGTGGGCGGAGTAGAGGAGGGGGGTGTGGCGC